>JAFHAW010000037.1:0-97336 GCA_019022515.1 Quercus aquifolioides | reverse complement strand
GTGACTCAAAAGGACGAAGCCTCTTCGGGTCTACCTTCAATTGCTGGAAGGCGGACAGATAGATAATGTCCGCTGAACTCCCGTTATCTACCAGAACTCTCCTCGTGTTGAATCCCTCAATCATGATCACGATGACGAGCGGGTCGTCATGAGGTTGCCTTATCCCCTGGCATCTTCCTCTGAAAAATACATGTCCTGGTTCGTTCGCCGCTGCTTTGTTGGAGGTAAGCTATGAACACTGTTTATTTGCCTTTGGTATGACTTTTTGAGGGATCTGAACGAGCCTCCTGTGGACGGTCCTCCCGTTATGGTTTTTATTTCTCCTTTTGCATTTTGCGGACGAGGTGGCTGGTCTTCAGTTCTTGGAAGCCTCCAGGCTTATCCCTCTTACCGTATCTGCTGGCTTCTCCTCTTTTCACGTACCTTTGAAGCTTCCCTTTTTGAATAAGTTCTTCTACCTACTCCTTCAGGTCTCTGCAATCCTCCGTGTAGTGTCCGTGGTCTTTGTGAAAACGGCAATATTTCTTTTTGTCACGTACACCGGGTGGTGATTGGAGTGGCCTGGGCCACTTGAGGCTTTGTTCGTCTTTGATCTCCGCCAAAATTTGATCGACGGGCATCACTAATGGCGTGAATTTCGTTTGCCGAGAATTCTTATCATCCCTTCGTCTATTCCCGTCTTCATTACGTCTGTCAACTCGGTCTCTCTTCTGCCCCCTTCGATTGTCATTCTCATTCCTCTTTTCTTTTGTCTTTCTGCCCCGTCTATAGCTGCCAGGGCATCTTCAGCGTTCATATACTTCTGCGCCTTCAACAGTGCTTCTGCCATCGTCTTGGGAGGGTTTTTTTGCCACAGAAACCATAAAGTCCCTGGATTTCAATCTTGCTTTAAAGGTCGTAAGTTGTACCTTGTCGTCAGACTCTACTTCCAGCATTCCTCGTGTGAAACGTGTCACATAGGACCTCAATGTTTCTTTCTCTCCTTGTTTGATTGTAGCAAGTGATCGGCAGTTCTTTTTGGACGTTGTCCACCAACAAAATGACGAACAAAACGAACTGCTTAGCTGTTCGAAATTATCGATGGAAGATGTGGGCAATTTTGTGAACCATTCTCGGGCGGCTCCTTTCAGGGTTGTGGGAAAGGATCGACATAGAATCTCGTCAGGAGGCTGTTGAAGACCCAAAGTCGTCTTGAAAGTATTCAGGTGATCCAACGGATCTTTCAATCCGTTGAAGGGCTCGAGCTGGGGTAGACGGAACTTGGAGGGTACCAGGGCACTCCTGGACGGCTGCGGAAAAAGGGGAATCAGTTTTCCTGACGATTCGGTCCAGCCCTTGATCCATTTTTCCTCTAATTGCGCTTCTCAACTCGTCCATCTCTTTCCTCATCTCCTTGAGGAAACTTGAGTTGGTTCTTCTGGAGTGCCGGTTCGTCTCCCATGACTGTCTCCGTCCTCATTCCCATTGACTTCTGTGTGGTTGTCCCCTTGTTGCAGTCGCTGTTTCATTTCTTGATTTTGCTTGGTGAGCTCTTCCACCGTGGCTGCAAGTGCTTGAATTTGTAGGGACAACGCAGCGGGGTCTGGGATACAGCTGGACTCCATCTCCTTAGAATAGAACAGTACCCTTGAACCGAAGGCTCAAGAATAATACGTTTCCCACAGACGGCGCCAAACTGATGATGCTAGGATCGTCAGTAGAGATGTTCGTCCAGAGTGATATCGTCAGCCTTCGCTCCAGATCCTGCAAAGAATATCCCCAGATACAAATGAATGTGGTCACCGGTGTGGCGCCAGCCACAAAGTCTCCGATGCCAAAGTTAGGAAAGGTCCTCTTGTATCAAGAAAGAATAAAATATCTTTTAATAATGAAATTTCTAGTGAGTGTTTCTTGTACCTTTTCCGGATCCCGTTTGGGGATATATATAGGTTGTTTTCAGTACCCTTCTAGCCGTTGGTTCTGCCATAATGAGGGTGTAATTCCTTGACTTCGTAACGCCCGTGCAGGGTAGTAAATTTGACAGATACTTCTTCAACGGTATTGGTATTTATTGTTCATTTTGTAACGGATGGTCGTGACAGGTGTATGGACGGCTAACTTGTAGGTTCGGGCAATCACTCTCGTTCTTATTAGTCGTCCACAAGCAAGGTATGGACGGTCATATATTTTTTTGGATCTATCAGTAAGAATCCTCGGTTTGACACTTATTCTCATTCCGGTTGGAATGTTCTCCAAATGTGCTCGGTAAACAGATTTATCATTGCCAACATTTGTCACAATCCTGTTAAACTTCATTGTCACTGGATATCTAGTTTTGTTGGACAGTACAGCCATGAAAGAGGGATAGTTTAGATCATGAATAGATTTGTGGTTGCAACTCCATCGAGTTCGTCTAAGGAGAAGAGTCATTTGCTTCTTAGTGTACCCCAGGCCACACACAAATTGAATATAATCTTGCAGACCTATATCATAGATCAGTCCAGGATCCATGGCTTTGTTTGGATTGATATGGCCAGCACCAAAGTCTAGAGGTGAGGAAGAAGAATTTGTCAATTGGCTTTTAAAAATCTTGCCAGTATTGTCTTTGACATAGGCTGTGGTCATCATAGCTGATCGGATAGCTGCTGGGCTCCATTCAGGGTGGATTGCTTTTAGTAAAGCTCCAACGCCAGCAACATGTGGGGTCGACATTGATGTGCCTGATAGAAAAACATAATTTGAAGCCAATTCATATTTTCCTACACGGATGCATCGTACAATGGGTGAAAATGCAGCTAGCACATCAACTCCTGGAGCTAGAATATCTGGCTTTAAAACTCCTGGACTGATTGTGCTTGGACCCCTTGAAGAGAAATTGGCGATTTGAGGTGCAGGCTTGGTACTGAACCTTGTTAATAGAAACCTCATGTCATTCACTATTGGATTTCTCACCTTTGTCACATACTCTTTGACCCGAGTCCCTGAAGCAGTTGGCACAATAAGGCTCGGAATGGAGTATTCATTTGAAGAGAGAGAGAATGATGCATCTGTCAAGAAGATAGCTCCATAGCCACCTGCGCTCTCGACCTCTTTAATCTGTTCAGAAACACTAATCTTGGTGCTATAATCACAGATGACTACCTTCCAATAACCTCCTTTTTATCCAATGATTTGTGGTTGCAAATTGCTTTGCTCATGTTGCGTGTGCCATAGTACAAAGGTAAATTAGTAATGAAACCACTCTCTGGAAAGTATGATGTGCCTCCAATGGTAACCCCATTTCCTAGAGTCACTTTTCCGTGGAAACTTCGATCAATTGTGCCAGCCCCAACAGTTGTTATCCAAGGTGCTCCATTGTATATTGTTTTAAAATCACCATCATTGCCAGCGGCACAGACAACAAAAATCCCTTTCTCAATCGCCGAAAGAGAACCTTTGGCAATGTTATCAGTGAAATAAGAAGTCCGATTAATGCCAATGGACAAAGACATGATGTCAACCCCATCATCAATTGCTTGGTCCATACCAGCAAGAACATCGGTTGATGCAGACTCTTTTGTGTTTGTTGCCCAAAGGACCTTGTACACAGCAAGATGTGCCCGGGGAGCCACTCCTCTGGCTGTGCCTCTTGCATATCCAAAGTGACTTACATCATGTACATAGTTACCCACCGCTGTGGATGCTGTGTGTGTACCATGACCCTTGTAGTCTCTCGCAGAATTAAAGAATGGTTCTTTGGATATATCAATACGTGCAGCTTGGAGTCCTTTGCTAAACGATTGCGCCCCAATGAGCTTCCTGTTGCAGTATGAAGGACTAAATGCTGTACTATTCTCACACTTGCCTTTCCATCTTTGTGGCACTGGTGACATACCCTCGTCATTAAAACTCTCGCTATCTGGCCAAATTCCTGTATCAAGGATACCTACAATCACATCTTCTCCATATGAGGCAGCGGGCCATATGCCAACATTTTGTTGTAGCCCAAGAAACTTAGGGGAGTAGGTTGTCAACAGCTTGCCAAAGGACTCCGGGTATGTGGCGAGGTGAGCCGGAGATTTCTCAACCTCAGATAGCTGAGAGGGTGTAAGCCTTGCGCTGAAGCCATGCATGACATGTTTGTATGAGTACAATAACAGTTCCTGGTTATCACCAGGAGAAGACGACAATGAATTTAAAATGGAACGATGCCATGACTCATGGGTTGATAAAGACACAGGCTTCTGAGTATGGTCCATATGGATGATGTATGTTTGGTATTCTTCGACTTTGGACATTGCATGGTTTAATCGAAGAAGAAAAAATAGCAGCAAAGGTAGTGCGGAACTCATCCTTAGGTTAATGTTGTTGGAGATAGGCTTGGAAATGATGGGAGAACTGGAATATATGTATATTTGTTTTTATGCATATATAAAAGAGAGAGGGCGTATAATTTGCATAAGAAATAAATAAAAAAGAGAGTGGGTATATTTGTAAATGTGCTTTGCATGATTTCAGTAAGTAGAACTTTCCTTTCAATTTCATGTTTTTTAATGGACCAATGGAAATTCAATGTCTTATTATATGGTCCGAAAAAACAAAAACTCCTTGTCTTTTACGATTTGAATTTCTATGGCAAGTTCATGAACGGATAGAAATTCCTACTCTATAACATGGTTTCTAGCAGTCCAGAACTTTTTGTATGTATCTCTTGATTGAACGATTTGGGTTTTAGCACCATGATGCATCTCATAATTGAAAGAGGCAGGCTTGTGTAATGTAGCCATCGAGGTCTTTGTGGATGTCATTCATTTGCTATGTAATCTCTGACCATATATGAGGATGGTACTAAGTCAAGGTAATGTGTCATAACTCGTAAGTAATTGTTTCCTTTCTTTTATCTTTTATCTAATACACATAAGAGAATTGCCGACGACCTAAATTCCAAAAGCGTTACTTTTTTATGGAAGAAAAATACCTTTCGTTCAGTTATATTGGACAAGCCTATATATGAAAGAGTGACATTTTTGTCTCATGTTAAATAAGAGTTGAATAGCAATATACAAAGCTTAAAAAAGTTTTATCACATATATGTCAGTATAGGAAAAATATAACAATAATAGAAAATAAGGTAAAACATAGATTATTCGATCAATTGTTGTTTCTTTAAAAGGTAAAACATAAAAATAATAACACAGTGTCTATATGTCTAATTCTCCAAAATCAAAATAACAAAGTTTTATGGTTGTTAAATGAAAAAGGCAAAAAGGCTTCTATTTAAAGATTTAGTTATCTATTTTTAGAAAGATATATCTTGAATATACTTTGAATTAATGAACTAGTATGCAATAATAAGAGTAAAAAAAAAACATTAATTATTTATTTAAACTTATCTATTTTTAAGAAATTATATCTTGAATACATTTTAAATTAGCGAAATATGTATAGTATAAGGATGAAAAAGAAAAAAAAAATGATGCATTAGTGATTTAAAAAAAAAAAACCTTGGGGAGCCAATTAATAGTTAAATTTTTTAGTTACAAATTTTTATTTTCATTGGTGAGGTAATAGCAAGTTTTTGTATGTTGGGTGATATCATTATTGCTAAACTCATTGCCTATATTGCATTTGTAGGTTTTAATAATAAAAATATATAAGATGGTGGGGGGAATTTTAAAAGGACAAAATTCGGTTACAAATTTAGTTGTAACCTAAGGCTACACTCTCATTAAAAAAATTATCATGATTACATATTTTGAAAATCTAAATGTTAGATTGCATCTTCTTTATTTTGTTATCACACATATCAAATTTGTGCCAATTGGATGTTATTTACTATTGAATTAATAAATCTATATTTTATGCATAATTTTAGACTACAATAACTTGAAATTTAAACATTTAATTAATGACATAACTATCGAAATCTTTAATCTTCTAAAACTTTTACATGTATAGAAGATATAAGAAGAAAATGTAGTCAAATTATTAATTTGTTAAAATTCACATATAATGAAAACATACTGAGTGGATTTGTAACATTTATGCTACAATTAAGTTTGTAGCTACACTTTCTCAATTTTAAAATGCTAGGGGGCCGCCATGGGCCTTCCCTTTTCCCTCCGCCAATGGAAAAAAAACTCTCCATATATGCCTCCCTTTCTTGACAATGATACTGAAGATATGGTTAATTTCTGGTCAAGAACTCTTTGTATGTATCTCTTGATTGAATGATTTGGGATTTAGCACCATGATAATGGCCCCCTTAATCCCCTATTTCCTACGCCAATGGAAAAAAAACTCTCTCCATATATGGGTCTGATTGGTAGGGTGATTTTTGTTTTTGTTTTCAAAACAATATAGAAACAATTTTCAAAAATTTAAACTTGAAACTAGTTTTCAGATCGATAATAATTTTTATATTTTATGTGTTTGGCTTCCACTTTTAAGAACAATTTTCGAAATACTAAAAACAAAAAAATAATTGTTTGGGAGGCCATTTCTATTTTTGAGATTTAAAAAAAATTACAAAAAGTAATGTGTAGAATTTATAAATTACTTTTTTTTTTTTTTTTTTTTTGTGGATAATGATAAGGGAATAGAATTCATTATTTAATTTTAAAAAAAATATTTTTTTATAATAATAAGTTTCAAATTTGAAGGGTGGGAATTCTTTTTTGTGATAAAGATAAGCTTCTTAATTTAAGAGATAAAAGAGTTTGGACAAATATATGAGGTCCAATGTTTTCAATTTATACAACTATCTCATTAAAAACATTTTCTATACCCAAAAAACAATCCCTTAGCTGTTTTCAAAATCCTATTCTAAACTAGGAAAATAGGATATAGTTTTTTGAAAATTGTATTTAGAAAATATTAGTCAAACAATAAATTCAAGTGTGGGACCAACCATTTTATGGATTGTAAAACAAAAAACTATATTTAAATACTATTACCAAATAGGCCCTATATCTCCCTTTCTTGACGATGAGGCTAAGATATCTGGTCTGTAACTTTTTGTATGTAGCACATGCTTGAATGATTTGGGTTTTGGCACCATGATGCATCTCATAATCAAAAGAGGCAGGCTTGTGTAATGTAGCCATTGAGGTCTTTGTGGATGTCACTCATTTGTTATGTAATCTCTGACCATATATGAGGATGGTATTAAGTCAAGATAATGTGTCGCAAGTAATTGTTTCCTTTCTTTTATCTTTGATCTAATACACATAAGAGAATCGCTGATGACCTAAATTCCAAAAGCGTTACCTTTTTATTGAAGAGAAATATTGTTTGCTCAATTATATTGGATAAGCCTATGAAAGTGACATTTTTATCTCATCTATCTTTATATATTTAAAAGTTGAAATGTAGTATTTATTGTTGTTATGCTCCAGTTGAGTTACATCATCGGCCACGTCATATTCTTTTTTTTTTTTTTTTTTCATTTTCTTAAACAATATTAATATATAAATAAATAGTGCAATTTTACACATTCTCTAACTCATTAAATCCAACTCACAATTAAATTCAGCCGTTTTCCAATTCTCAACTCGTTATTTTCCCCTTTGAACCCAATTAGCTCTTTTCAAGTTCAAACCCTTCAATTGCCACCCCTACAATTAACTATGTTATTTTTAACACTATAAATTTCCAATTGCTCTCAACTATCCATTGAATGTTTTCTTATTTTTCACCTTCCACATTTTTTTTTTTTGGGATAAATTATGTAGAATCCTCTCCATAATGACTGAGTTAACCACAACCCATTCACCTTTCCCCATTTATTCATTAG
Organism: Quercus aquifolioides; assembly: GCA_019022515.1. NCBI lineage: Eukaryota > Viridiplantae > Streptophyta > Magnoliopsida > Fagales > Fagaceae > Quercus > Quercus aquifolioides. The sequence goes on along the minus strand of JAFHAW010000037.1, from coordinate 89,583 downwards.
AACCCAACTGGCTAACTATTTGAATTAACAATTAACAGTCCTAGAATTTAATAGGATAACATTGAACACCAAGCATAAGCATATGTTCTCCATAACCATCCATTACACAACAAAACCTCAAACAAAAACAAAAATACCATTTTTTTAATAAATAAAAATCACTCTTACAGGCTGAATTCAATTATGCATCTACAACTGCCCATTAAAACCAACCGCCCTCCCTCCCCACCCCCCAACCCAAAAAAAGAAAAAAAGAAAAAAAAAAGAAAAGACATTTACACCAAATATTCAACATCAAGCATAAGCATATGTTCATTCACCGTAATATTTTCTTAACCTTACAATTTCTTTATCCATTCATTTATTTTGACTTTTCTTCTCCTCATTTTTTTTACCAAAAAAATTATTATTTTCTCTTCCATTCAACACATATTTTGCTCATACAAAAAGATGAATACTCTCTCTCTCTCTCTCTCTCTCTATGTATATATATATATATATATATATATATATATATATATGTAGGGACATTGGGCCCAGGGTTCCGTTATGTATTTGTATATTGGGCCTATGGCCCAAGCCGAGGACTAGGGGTTGTTCGAGGAGGAGAAATTTTTGTCAGAAGAGACTGTGTTAGTAAATGAAGAAGTTGGTTTTGGTTGTAATAGCCCAGGAGGATGGTCCGAGGATGAATGCCTCCTCAGCTAATAGAGGCCGAGGTCAAGAGGAGTGGTCCATTGTTCAGGGGAACATTTCAGGAAGTTCTGTCAGTATGGATAGGCATGGTAGAGACATAAGACAGGGAGAAGTCCTAAAATATCTAAGGAGAAAGCTACTACCACTGCATTAAATGCACTGCAGCTAACTCTCTAACCGCATTAATGTGGAGGTGATACCTGAACAGTAATTATCAGTCTTACAGCTATTACATGAAGACTTGTGGAAGATGATGATGGGACAAATATCAACACTAACCCTCTGGCATGCACGTGGAGGACAAAGAAAAACCGAGAAGGGAGTATAAAAGAAAGAGGGAGCAATGGGAGAAGGGGATCGAAAACCAATAGAAAAACACTGTAGCAATCTAGAACCAGACTTGTAACCATACTTAAGAACATTATATGAGAATCAGTCTCCTCAAACTTTGCCGAAGACATTTTTCTTAAGTTTAAACTTATTTATTTTCACTCTTTTATCATCAAGAACTACCTAACTTGTTGTTTGATTAACTAAAATCCAGTTTTTCAACCCATCCTCTACAAATTCATTGTTTTGGGTTTTTTGGTCCTAAGTCCATCCATTCGTTAGGCTAGGAATTCAAATCTAGTCCTTACAATATATATACTCTTTCTTTTGGTGGATGTTTAATTCTTTAGATTGATGAATTTTTATGTTTAACTCTACTTTAGGTTGATATGATTTGGTTATATTTTAATTTTTTATCTTTTTAATTTTATTTTCTTTATTTGTTACATGTTATCCTATGAAATTACAAAATGATTTAATATTATTTTATTACATAGCATGACTTAGATAATTTGGTGTTTACAACTATACATTTTCTTTTGAATATTCTTCTACTCATCTTCTTTTATATAATTTTGTTATTTGTCTCACATTCTATTCCAAAAAAGATGATTGTTCTCTCTCTCTCTCTCTCTCTCTCTCTCTCTATTATTAATTTTTTTCTTGCAACTCTAATTTAGATTGATGATTTTTTTTTTCTCTACTTTTGGATGATACACTTTGGTGGTGTGTTTTTTGAGTTATTTATCACACGTACTCTCTACCCCTCTTATAGTTTTGGTTTGAATTAATTTTTAGATATTTTAAAAGTGAAATGAATATGTATTTGAATGTTCCTATAAATTATTTGAGTAATATCCATTATAAATTTGTGATGAGGTTTAGTTATCATAATAGTCTTCTTAAGAGAATGAGAAATTAAAATAATTAATTTTGGAACTTAAAAATTTTAGTTATAGAAAAAAGAAATCATAACACACTATACAAAAGTTTGAATAATATAAATCACTTGAAAAAAAAGTATTTCTATCTTTTATCTCAAAAACAATAATGGAATAATATCAATCGAATGCACCTAAGTTTTTCAAAAAAAAAAAAAACTCAAAATAATAGAATGATATATTTGTAGAGATGGAGAGATGAAAAATAATTTTAAAAATAATATGTCCAATACGTTTTATAGAATAAATCATACATTATACTACGTTACAAAATAGTTGTATATTCCACGCATCGCGTGGATCTGCAACTTGTGTTATATAAGAGTTGAATAGCAACATACAAAGCTTAAGAAAGTTTTATCAAATCATCTTCTTCATGTCAAATCAAATCTGACAGGAATTTAGACCCCTTAAACAACCAAATTGCGTAGCCTAGATTAATTAGCCAAGTTGTTACTTAGTCAAATTAAGCAATTCTAGGTTAAAACAATTCAGCAATCATATCAAGAATAATAATGCAGCGGAAAATAAATAACACAAGATATGATCACCCAGGAAACCACACGGTAAAAACCTGGGGAGGATTTGACCCACCGATCCTCAAGGCATAACAGAATTCACTATGAAAGAATTGAAGTTCTTACAAAAGGACTACAAGCTCCCCGCTCGACTTCCTAATACTACCCACCAGTACGAACTTCCTGACACGATCACGCGCAGGCTCCGAATCCACGGACTACTTCTTTCTTGAATTCCACAATCAGCTACAAGCTCCCCGCTTGCTTTTCTTTTAAGTTCCAATGGTAGCAACTATGTTGATCATCAAGATATTGACAATCCTAAGTTTATGTGAAGGAAAGCTCCTCAAAGATCTCACAAGAGATTCACATAAACCGCAAATATGAGCAACAAAGACTTAGAGAGGTTTGGGTACAAAACCCTAAAAATAAAAGGAGGCACAAGAGGCACTCTAATCTCTCTCCCAAAAGTCTCAAAAACGTTCTAGGGTTTTCCTTATATATAGGAGTGTTTTACTTGAACCCCAAGACGTTTAAATAGAGTTTGGGCTGAGCTGGAACTCTGCAGAAAACGCATCTGACCCGAGATTCGATCGATCGAGCCTAAGCTTCGATCGATCGAGCCAGGCCGAAATGCTCCAGTACATCTGCAGCCACTCGATTCCAACTTTACAATATTTAATCAACTTTGAGCAAGCCTAAACAAGACTAAATACATTGTTTTGATCATGGTTTGCCAACATTACAAATTAGAGTTCTAAATACATAAAATCCTAAGACCTTAGAACCTAACAAACTCCCCCTTTGGCAATCCGTGACAAAACACAAATTAAAAGCTCAAAGTTTACAAGTAAACAGCCCATTACAAAAATAATGCTCATAACAACAAATCCAACCTAACTACTATCCATCAGTTGCAAGTGTAGACAGCAGCTCAATTGAATCAACCTGTATATTTCCTGAAACACTAAACAAACGCATAAACGCATGTGTGACAGAAAAGAGTAAAACAACAGGTATAACATTCTTGTAAGATTCACACAACACAAAATAAAGACATATATGAATGATCAACTCATAAATATAAATCAATAAGCAGTGAATCACAAAGCAACAAGAATCAACAAAAATAACATGTATATCAATCAATGTTACTCCCCCTAACATGAATATCTTTGTATTTTCCACACATATCAACATGATTCCCATAAATCAATAATTTCTCCCCCTTTTTGTCACGTATTGACAAAGACAACTCATACAAAGAGTAAACAGTCAACATACGCAATAAAGGATAAGAGAAAATAGAGAATCAAGGGGAACACAAAACAATTCAACTCTATAGAAAATAGAGACAGCTCCCCCTATGAACAACACAGGTTAAAAAAAACTTTTCTCCCCCTATAAAAATAGGAAAAACAAAACAAGTTGTGGGAAAAACAGTTTTGGGGAAAAATAAAGGAGGGGGGGGGGGGGATCAGCAGCATCACCAACAGGATCAAAGTTAAAAACACATAATCCAAAGTTAAAAACTAAGGTGAGGATACACATGAAGAAAAAATATTCTCTCTTTCAATAAAATGCAAACATGGCATTATGTGACCCATAAACAGTTGCATAAGTAGAGAAAATATTTGCACATTGATTATCCATCATATCTCTTAAGAAAAATATTTTCTACAGTTCACACATAAGAAATAGCATATACTAGAATGTACAAAACTCAAAAATTAATCAATCAATTTTTAAATCAAGTTGAGTACCCAATGTAGCAAAGTGTATGCATGTTATGTGTGAAAACAAAGAGAGATATGACTGCAAAACTGCAAGATGGATACAGAAATCAATGCAATGCATGTGAATCCTAAACACAAACCAAGGGCAGACTGCAAGTTAGCACAAAACATGTACTAATGCAATAAAATATTAAGTTCAATTGAGATTAAATTGACAAAATTGGTTTGAGCATAGAGTTTCTAACAAAAAAAAAACCCCAAAAATTTGAAAACCACTTGTTGAATTTTTAAACAAATTGATGAATTGAGCATCACATAACACAACTTACAGAGTATAATGCTTAATTACATCCAAACAACAAGCCAATTTCATCAAATTCTTCCCAATTTCACAAAAGCCCCAATTCGGATCAAGAACAAATTCTTTTTTTTTAAAAACCTGATTCGCGACTTTCGATTGATCGAAAAATACATTCGATCGATCGAATGAAACAGTCATTTTTAAACAAATTAAAGCACTTTTTCGATTGATCGAAAATCAAACTGGATCGATCGAACTGGGCAGAGGCTCACTAAATTTTGAGAAAAATCACAGTTTTGAAAATCACAAACCAAATTTTGAAAACAACTCCTCAAAGCATTAAACTTATTGAAACAAAATGCATGAGTATGAGATGGAATGTTTTTTTAAAAACCCAAGTTTTGAACCCAATTTTCTCAAACACAAGTTTCAATCATTCTCCCATTGAAATTTTCTTAAGCAACAAATATGTTCTGCACAAATCTCAAGATATTTTCAAAATTTTCAAACTTGAAACACATTTTGCATTAAAATCAAGGAACTTTTAATCTTGGATGGCCACAACAAAATCACACACAATATAATGTACCAAGTTTAACAAAGAGTAACTTGTGTAGTGTGTGCAACTAGCAAAAGCTTGAGATACATGTGAGGTGATATGTGAATAGCAATCAATCACAAAGTCTACAAAATTCATCACATAGAATTTAAAAGAGACTATCACCTAAAGAGTTACATCATATAACTCTCACATCTCCTAGAACATAAGCTTGCAATCATGTAAGTTTCTTGAATTTTGCCCCATTATTTAGGTGAAATTTGGCATCAAGCCTAATAGTACACACCAGTTTAAATTATGTGAAATGGCATCAAGCCTAATAGTACACACCAATTTTAAGCATTAAGCATTTAAAGAGGCTACACCTTATGTTCTTTTTGTGCATGTGCTACATTTTCTCGAGCACAAAATCTTATGATATGCACTAAGGTGTTCATGATTGGCTAGTGAACAGTGGTGAGATGGTTATTTATGCCTTTCTCAAAAGGATCAAGTCCGACAGTCAAATAACATGTGACTTCAAGATTAAGACAAAGTGATAAACACCATAAACATCTTTCCCACACAACATGCACTACAAAGTTTCAACTAGTCAAGTGCAATATATAAGCTCATCAAAGCTAAACAAGGTACATAAACTAGTTATGTAAAGATAAGGTGGCCAACCTTGATTATAAATCCAAGATCTATAATACAAAACACAAAAATCTTTTTGGTTTTAACAAACTTTATGACCAAAAACAAAAAGCACATATTATGCTAAATGAACAATGCAAAAACAATGCATGATAGTGCTTAACTAAGCTATAGAGGGTACACAGACAAGAAATATCAATTTCTTAATTAACCTATGAGTACATATACAAACTAGTACATACTCATATAAAAATAGCTTAGCACAAACTATTCAAGTTTCTCCACAATGTCAAGCATGTTCTAAATCAAGAGAGAGATATTATAACTCATGTAATCCTCAAGAAAAATAAAACAAGACACAAAATAAAATATTTTTGTCTTTTTGAAATTTTTCAATGTTTTTGGATTTTTTTTAATAAAAAAACAACCTAAAAAACAAAACAACAAAAAACAAAAACAAAACATGTCCACAATTAATTGAAAGAATTAAATCAAGGACAGGTTAGCAACACTCACCTTGGAGAATCTTTTCTCACCCATCTAGCACGAGTCTTTGGCTTTGTAGGTGAAAATCCATGAGAAGCAGAGTGTATTTGAGGGATTACACCAATCTTCTGAGAGAGACTAAAATCCTGCAAATTCCTTTCACAAGCCAACAAGCTCAAATTTTTCAAAAGCATATGAAATAATTTATTTGGACTTATGGCAGGAGAAATATCATCACATATCCTAGATTGACATACAGAATGCTTAAATTTCAATTTATGACAATTAGGACGAATGTGACCGGAGACACCACAAAAGTGACAAACAGGAACAAATTTAGGAACATCAGTATTCCTAACAGCAAGTCTAATCTCAGATTTTGGTTTTTGCCTCAACAAATAACAATTTGGTCTAATATGACCAACAACACCACAAAGGTGACAAGTAGGCACAAAAACAAAATTCTTATGCTCTCTAATAGTAGGATTAGACATAGGTTTAGAAACTTCAGCGTTAACATCAGAACTTTTACCTTTGTCTAACCTAGCAAAATAAGCCTTTTCATTATTATTCCTCTTGAAAGGAGGGATATAAACTTTCTCAGTTTTAGGCTTAAGAGAAACAGAAACACTTCTGTTATCATCAGCAAGTTTGGTATTAGACAAATTTTCCAATTTAGCTTCAACCTCAGCTAACTTTTGTTCCAAACTTTTCATCTTCTCATCTTGAGAGGAAATTTGATTTCTCAAAAAACCATTCTTTTTATTAGACTCATCTAATCTAACAAGCAATTCCTCTTTTTCAAGATTAGTCAATTTTAACTCTTCTTTGAATTTCTTAGCAATTTTCAAAGATTTAGATAATTCCTTACGAAGAGTTTCAAAAGCATCAAAAAAATCAGCAGAAACAATAGTGTCCTTTTTATTCAAAGCATCACAAACATGAGCAGAAAGACACTTCAAATTATCCATGACAACAGGGGTCAAGGATCAGCTCAGAGATCAAAAGATCTACAACAAGAAGAGCTACCCGCTCTGATACCACTTGACAGGAATTTAGACCCCTTAAACAACCAGATTGCGTAGCCTAGATTAATTAGCCAAGTTGTTACTTAGTCAAATTAAGCAATTCTAGGTTAAAACAATTCAACAATCATATCAAGAATAATAATGCAGCGGAAAATAAATAACACAAGATATGATCACCCAGGAAACCACACGGTAAAAACCTGGGGAGGATTTGACCCACCGATCCTCAAGGCATAACAGAATTCACTATGAAAGAATTGAAGTTCTTACAGAAGGACTACAAGCTCCCCGCTCGACTTCCTAATGCTACCCACCAGTACGAACTTCCTGACACGACCACGCGCAGGCTCCGAATCCACGGACTACTTCTTTCTTGAATTCCTCAATCAGCTACAAGCTCCCCGCTTGCTTTTCTTTTAAGTTCCAATGGTTGCAACTAAGTTGATCATCAAGATATTGACAATCCTAAGTTTATGTGAAGGAAAGCTCCTCAAAGATCTCACAAGAGATTCACATAAACCGCAAATATGAGCAACAAAGACTTAGAGAGGTTTGGGTACAAAACCCTAAAAATAAAAGGAGGCACAAGAGGCACTCTAATCTCTCTCCCAAAAGTCTCAAAAACGTTCTAGGGTTTTCCTTATATATAGGAGTGTTTTACTTGAACCCCAAGACGTTTAAATAGAGTTTGGGCTGAGCTGGAACTCTGCAGAAAACGCATCTGACCCGAGATTCGATCGATCGAGCCTAAGCTTCGATCGATCGAGCCAGGCCGAAATGCTCCAGTACATCTGCAGCCACTCGATTCCAACTTTACAATATTTAATCAACTTTGAGCAAGCCTAAACAAGACTAAATACATTGTTTTGATCATGGTTTGCCAACATTACAAATTAGAGTTCTAAATACATAAAATCCTAAGACCTTAGAACCTAACAAAATCATCTTCTAGTATCCCCTGTTTATAACTACAATCTACAACTACAAATGTTAAATCATTTTGTAGTCATACTTTGATTATATAATATATTATAAACCCGGTTTAAAACACTAGTATTACTATTTTCGTATGCATTCTAATAAGTATTACTATTTACTAAAAAAAATTATAGCAATCTTCTCAAAACATTAGGCAACCATAAGAAAGTTTGATTATTGTGTACTCGGGAGTATACTCCCCTACCCCCCTCTCACAAAGGGTTGGGTCCCACCCACTTTGGAATCTACTCTTATATAAGATGGAGAGAGTATATACTCCTAAAATACACACTATTTTTCCCATAAGAAGGATCCAATACTAAGTCATAACAAAAATTAAGCAGAGGGTCTGTTTTAATTATCCATATTAGGTGGTGATCGCAAACATAAAACAGTATCTGTAGAAAAAATTTAGTGTCCAAAACAATTGATAGTCCTACTATTTCTATTTATATACACTCAAACACCTCTTGGTAATAGGTATAGGACATTCTGGGCTTTTGCCCTTAATTTTTTTTTTTTTAGCAATTTGCCCCTATTTCGAAACTATATAGGGATATGCCCCTGTTTCGATACTCGATTCCCTTAAAATCGAGTTTCAATGAAATACTCGATTCCTAAAAAATCGAGTTATGCCCGATCAAACTTAAAAAAAAAAAATAATAAAAAAAAAATAAAATTGCATGGAACTCGAGTTTAGGGAAATCGAGTTCCATGCAAAAAAAAATTTTATAAGTGTGATAGCTCCATATTCAGGGGAGACCTATAGTGACGTTTTTAAGCCATATAGTGACCTTTTTAAGCCCTATAGCGGCGTTTTTCTGCAAAAAAATTTTTTGCAAGTCTGATTGCCCCGGTTTGGGAGCCCTATAGTGACGTTTTTTAGCCCTATAGCGGCGTTTTTCTGCAAAAAAATTTTTATTAGTCTGATTGCCCTATATACCAGGTTTAGGGAGCCCTATAGTGGCGTTTTTTAGCCATATAGTGACGTTTTTAAGCCCTATAGTGGCGTTTTAAAACTCGATTTCTGTAAAATCGAGTTCCATGCATTTTTTTTTTTTTTTTTTTAAGTTTGATCGGGCATACTCGATTTTCTAAGAATCGAGTATTTCATTGAAACTCGATATTAAGATAATTGAGTATCGAAATAGGGGCATATCCCTATATATTTTTGAAATAGGGGCAAATTGCTACATAAAAAAAAAATTAAGGGCAAAAGCCCAGAATGTCCAATAGGTATATCTATATCCCAAAAACACTAACCCTTCTACAAATATAGTAATACATTTACGATTTGCTAATTGTGAATCAATACCATCCATTAAGTGGGCCGTTAGCATATGTGAGATCGAGTACCTCATATTATGCTGTAATCACCCATCAAAACTATAAACTAGCATCTCCCACTTGAGTGCACATCATAATCAATGGTTTTAGCACTAGTCAGTATGCAGGTACTACGATTTTTTCCCTTGCTAACTTTCATCTATGATACTCCTTAGAGTGGCGTCGATGCGTAAACATAGCCAATTCGTGTACAAGCTTTCATCACTTCACATTGATCACACCCTTTGATATACTATTTTTGTAATACACTTCAGATTACTTCTAATTTACTATCTTTCAAATAAATAGAATCGATACTAGGATCACTCTAGATCCCGCAGTTAAAACATATAGTTCACACATCACACATATATTGCAACTTACGTTACGACTTCAGCCGTACACATCAGACCATGTATCAACAAAATTGAAATTTTCGTTATGTGATTTCTCTAAGTTAGAATTCTTGATTGCTTTCCTCAATGATCTTATCAACAGCTTTTTGCTGCAACCTCCAGCTCAATTGCGCCATGATGCGAATTTGTTGGCTTTTTTACATCCATGCATCAACTATGACTTAAGTGTAACTGTCTAGGAACAACTTGAATAGGTTGATGATGACATTGTTTTGTGGCATTTAGAAATATCAAATGTAAAAATAAACAGAAAATTGAAAATCAGCACGAAAAAAAAAGTTATATAACACATGCCGACATGAAAAATGCTGTGGTTGATTCTTTTTAATTTTTTTTTTTTTTTATACTATAAAAAATATGGCACAATTTGTGAAAAATGCTAATGTGGCTGATGGATATGTGCTGAGGTGGCAGGTTGAATTACGACACGTGACACATAATTGGGTAATGTTGGTGCAAGGTGACACATGTAGCACATGGATTGATGTAATAAATCTTATAGAGGCACGCAAGGGCCTGTGGAGGACCCATTAATTGGAAGTGTTTTCCATGAAATTGGGCTAATTCGCTTTAAGATTTTCCAAGTTATGAGATTTGGAAGCTCAAAAAGAAACTCGATGGGCTTAGATATGATATTGGCTACATATGGATGGGTTGAAAGTGCTAATATGAACAACAATGTCATTGCTCTAATAGCATGTAAAGACGGAATATTCTGTATATTACACGCAAATAAGAGATCTTTATGTAACCTAAGAAAGTGTTTTGTAAAACAATATTAGTACATTCAAACAAAAATACAATTTGATGCTTAGGGGCGATAATTCTAAATTAGATCATTTTTATATTCAGTTAGAATTTTTGTATCTCATTACAATAGTTAAATGTTTCTCTCTTCTTGAAATACAAAATTATTATTTTAAGTTTTTGTATTTAAATTTTGCTAACATCTCAAGATTCAATTGATGGATAATATGGTTATTTTAATCAATCTAAACCAGCATTTTATCAATTTTAATGTAAACACTAATTATTTCTCTAAAAAACATTGTTGAGATTTGGGATGGGGTATTTTTTTTTTACTGGTATGTGACCTTTTTTTTAAACCAATTATTAACTCACAAGATGTGACTTCTTTTAAAGTATACAGAGATTTATCTGTATATATTAAGAGGATTCAGAAAGTTAATTATTACTTTTTTTTCCTGTAAAAAATACCCCTAAATTAATTAACCAACAACTTAAAAATGGGATTAAAATAGTAAATTGGCAAAAAAAAGTTAGTTATTGCTTTTTGTGGGGCCAGAAAGAGTCAGGCAACCCCGGCCCACTTCGAACCAGGCCCAAAGGCCCACGCCGAGGACGAGTCCAAGGTCCGAGGACTAAAGTGTAAAGCCCAGTTACCCAGGAAACAGTGCCGAGGATGATAACGTCCTCGGACATCCGAGGTCTGAAAGTGGACAAGCAGCACACCATCAAGGGGAGTCTCCCCGAGCATCCAAGGAGCAAAAAGCAAGTACCAAGCACCAGCGAAGAAAGCATGGTGGAGGAGCAAGTCCCAGATGAACTGTCACCTCCACATTTAATGCCCTCAACTAACGCCATGGCCGCATTAATGAGGATAGGACCCCTGAACAGTGCCGTCTTGGGCGCTGCAACCCACAGAAGGGATGGGAATGCGGCTGATGGAACAGGCTTTCAAGTGGTGGCTTGGCTGATCAACAAATGTAGGGCTAGGATCAACTGGGAGAGATGTATATAATGTAAGAAATCCCTCTTGAAAGAGGGACGGACGGAAAAACCAGAGGGAAGAAACACTGTAGCAACTTGTGTTCTCTAAAACCTTGTAACCATTCTTCAAAGAAATAATAACAACTCCAAGCTCCGAAAGGCCAGTCCGAGGAGCATTACTGTGCATCCCAACCCACACTTAAAGTTATTAGCACTCACGTATAACCATGCATGGCCGTTGCATTCCTCACTAGGGCCTAGCTCTTGAGCCCATACTCTATAAATTCATTGCAGGGTTAGCTGGACTTGGGTCTACTTTCTCAACCCGTAGAAGTGCCCAAAACCGGTCCCTACAATTGGCGCCGTCTGTGGGGAGAACTTGTGCGTTAGTAAGGACAACAGTCAAGCATGGTAGGATCAGGCCCTCACCAAGGAAACCCCCATCGACCTGAACCGGCTAAATCCCGGCACCAGGGCAACTATGGCGACCCTGGGGGCGGTCAGAACGAGAACGGACGATTTCGAGAAGGAAGCGTGCATACCTCAACAGCGAGCGGAAGCCAAACCCGCCAGGACGGGCACGTTCCCCAGAAGCGCGACAATGGCCACGCCACGCGATCGGAAGAGGCCCATAGCCACGCTTCCCAGAGAAAGGATGATAAGGTGGCCATGCAGCGCGAGATAGATGATCTGAAGAGGAAGCTGCGCCGTGCGCAGCGGAGACGGTCCGAACCCAGCCCTGACCTGCCCTCTGACGACGAGAGTGATGACGAATACAGGCAAAGGTCAAGAACACCCCCCAGCGAGACTTTCTCCCACGAGGAGGAGCGCTACCAGAGGCGTAGGCGTGCCAACCCAACCCCCAGGGGCTTAGGGGGTGACGCCATGAGCAAGGCGCTGGATCAGCTCTCCAAGTCGCCCTTCACGCGTCGTATAGAGGAGGCAGTGCTTCCTCCTTGCACCAGAAGGTGAAATTCCCATCAGGGGATCAGGTTCTAGAGATCCGAGGTTGCCAGCCCACAGCGAGGCAGTGCACGGTGGCTGCCATATCCTATCGACTTGATGCACAGCCCTTGGCCCCCGCCGAGGAAGGTTTATAGCAATCAAAGACCCTGGTGGCGCCTCCTGATACAGCTGCCGAGGGTGCTAAATGTGAGGACCTGGAGAAAGTAGTAATTGACGATGACCCGGAGAAGTTCTTTCAGGTCGGGGCCCAGCTGCCTCCCCGGGAGAAGGAAGAGTTACTTGAGTTCCTCAAAAGGAACCTTGACGTGTTCGCATGGGACCCCTGCGATGCCCCTGGAATTGATCCATCCTTCATCTGTCACCACCTTAACGTTAACCCATCCGTGATCCCCAAGAAGCAGCCACCCCGGCGCCCGTCAAAGGAGCATGCTGATGCAATCAGGAAAGAGGTCAATAAGCTTAAGCGCGCGGGGGCTATCAAAGAAGTCTTGTACCCCGAATGGTTGGCCAACACTGTGGTGGTCAAGAAGAAAAGTGGGAAGTGGAGGGTTTGTGTAGACTTCACAGACCTGAACAAAGCATGCCCAAAGGACCCCTTCCCAATGCCACGAATAGACCAGCTAGTAGATGCGACGGCAGGCCATCCTCGGATGAGCTTCCTAGATGCCTTTCAGGGCTATCATCAGATCCCACTAGCTTTGGAGGACCAAGAGAAGACAGCCTTTGTGACGCCCATTGGGAACTACCACTACAAGGTTATGCCATTTGGCCTGAAAAACGCCGGATCTACTTACCAGAGGATGATGACGAGAATGTTTGAGCTGATGTTGGGCAAGAGCATCGAGGTCTATGTTGATGATATGGTGGTGAAGAGCAAACTGGTGTCCGAACACTTGGGGGACCTCGGCCGCACATTTGACGTCCTGAGAAAGCACAAGCTCCGCCTTAATGCCTCAAAATGCTCGTTTGGCGTAGGCTCTGGCAAGTTTTTGGGATACATGATCACCCACCGTGGGATCGAAGTCGACCCTGACCAAATCAAGGCCATTCACAATTTGAAGCCTCCGCAGAACCCCAAAGAGATCCAAAAGCTTACTGGGATGATCGCGATGCTGAATCGATTCATTTCCAGGTCGGCTGACAGGTGCAGGCCCTTCTACCTCCTGATCAACAAGTGGAAAGGATTTGAGTGGTCCGAGGATTGTGACGTAGCTTTCCAGCAACTCAAGGAGTATCTATCCCAGCCGCCTATCATGTCCAATCCTGAGGCCGACGAGGTCCTATACGCATACCTTGCTGTGGCGCCCCACGCAGTGAGCCTAGTATTGGTACGGGAAGACAATGGTGTTCAAAAGTCAGTTTACTACGTCAGCAAGTCACTGCACGAAGCGGAGGTCAAATACCTACCCTTAGAGAAAGCCATACTGGCTGTGGTCCACGCCACGAGAAAGCTCCCCCATAGAGAAGTCCTAGTATCACCTGAAGATCATGTCATAGAGAAGTCCCTGAGACTCGGATTCACGGCCACAAACAACGAGGCCGAATATGAGGCATTACTGCAAGGGATGGTCATGGTACAGAAGATGGGAGGAAAGTCGATAGAGATGTTCTCAGACTCGGCCTTGGTGGTAGGACAGGTAAAGGGGGAGATGGAGGCCAGAGATTCGAGAATGCAAGAATACCTGAGCCAAGTCAAGCGCTTGCAGTTGGAGTTTGGCCTCTTCAGCTTGTCCCATATTCCTAGGAGTAGGAACAGCCATGCCGATTCACTAGCCACACTCGCAACCTCCTCGGCAGAAGCTCTACCTCAGATCATACTTGTGGAGCATCTAGAGAGAGCGAGTGAAGTGCCAAAGGGAGCGATCCCCGTCCATCAGGTTGAGATGGGTCCCAGCTGGATGGACCCCATAGTGAGGTTCCTCAAAGATGATGTCCTGCCTGAGGAGAGGTCAGAGGCAGAAAAGATACAAAGGAAAGCTCCTCGGTTCTAGTTGTTCGAGGATCACAAACTATACAGGCGCTCCTACTCTGGGCCATATCTGCTGTGCGTCCACCCCGAAGCGGCAGAATTCTTGCTCGAAGAGCTGCACGAAGGAATCTGTGGGAGCCACACAGGGGGGAGATCCCTGGCTCACCGAGCCGTCACACAAGGATACTGGTGGCCGGGAATGCAGCAAGAGGCCCAGGAGTATGTCAAGAAGTGTGACCAGTGCCAAAGGTTCGCCCCAAACATTCATCAGCCAGGAGGGGTCCTCAATCCTTTGTCCAGTCCATGGCCGTTCGCCCAATGGGGCTTAGACATTGTGGGGCCTTTCCCCAGAGCACTAGGGAATAAGAAGTATCTGTTGGTGGCCACGGACTACTTCACCAAGTGGGTCGAGGCCGAGCCACTGGCCAACATCAGGGACGTAGACGTAAAGAAATTCCTTTGGAGGAACATAGTTACACGATTCGGGGTCCCTCATACCCTCATCTCGGATAATGGGCTCCAATTCGATAGCAAGGCCTTCAGGAGGTACTGTTGCGAACTTGGGATCACAAACAGATACTCGACGCCAGCCTACCCTCAGGGAAACGGACAGGCCGAGGCGGTCAACAAGGTCATCGTCAACGGGCTTAAGAAGAGACTGGATGATGCCAAGGGGAGATGGGTAGAAGAGCTGCCCCACGTCCTCTGGACGTATCGGACTACGCCCCGGCGCTCAACGGGGGAAACACCTTTTGCCATGACTTATGGTGCTGAGGCGGTGATCCCCCTGGAAACAAACTTCCCGACACTAAGGACGAGCTCCTTCACCCCAGGCAGCAATGATGAATTGCTGGGGCGGAGCCTGGACCCGGTAGACGAACGAAGAGAGCGAGCAATGATCCAGCTGGCCTATTACCAGCAAAAGCTCAAGCAAGGATATGACGCCAATGTAAAGCTCAGACCACTAGCACCGGGGGACCTGGTGCTGAGAAAAGTCGTAGGGGCTGCCAAGAACCCTTCTTGGGGAAAGCTGGGACCCAATTGGGAGGGGCCCTACCGAATTACCTCAGTAGCAGGGATAGGAGCATACTATTTAGAAGATTTAGATGACAAACCTGTACCTCGTCCATGGAATGTAAATAACCTGAAAATGTATTACTATTAATGAAGAAGTCTCTTTTGATTCAGATGTTCTGCCTATCATGATTACATGTCTCGCGTCCCAACGGCAAATATACCTGGGTACTAGACAGAACCAAGGTCTTGCATGGTCCACGGACTCAAACCTATGGGGAAACTAGTTACTTACAGAAGAACTGAAGCGTTAGACAGAACCAAGGTCTTGCATGGTCCTCGGACTCAAACCTATGGGGAAACTAACCACTCAAATATCCCTGGGTACTAGACAGAACCAAGGTCTTGCATGGTCCACGGACTCAAACCTATGGGGAAACTAGTTACTTACAGAAGAACAGAAGCGTTAGACAGAACCAAGGCACTGCATGGTCCTCGGACTCAGGCCTATGGGAAAACTAACTACTTCAGAAGACTAAGTGTTAGACAGAACCAAGGCACTACATGGTCCTCGGACTCAGGCCTATGGGAAAACTAACTACTTCAGAAGACCAAGTGTTAGACAGAACCAAGGCACTGCATGGTCCTCGGACTCAGGCCTATGGGAAAACTAGTTACTTATAGAAGAACTGAAGCGTTAGACAGAACCAAGGTCTTGCATGGTCCTCGGACTCAAACCTATGGGGAAACTAACCACTCAAATATCCCTGGGTACTAGACAAAACCAAGGTCTTGCATGGTCCACGGACTCAAACCTATGGGGAAACTAGTTACTTACAGAAGAACTGAAGCGTTAGACAGAACCAAGGTCTTGCATGGTCCTCGGACTCAAACCTATGGGGAAACTAACCACTCAAATATCCCTGGGTACTAGACAGAACCAAGGTCTTGCATGGTCCACGGACTCAAACCTATGGGAAAACTAGTTACTTACAGAAGAACTGAAGCGTTAGACAGAACCAAGGTCTTGCATGGTCCTCGGACTCAAACCTATGGGGAAACTAACCACTCAAATATCCCTGGGTACTAGACAGAACCAAGGTCTTGCATGGTCCACAGACTCAAACCTATGGGAAAACTAGTTACTTACAGAAGAACTGAAGCGTTAGACAGAACCAAGGTCTTGCATGGTCCTCGAACTCAAACCTATGGGGAAACTAACCACTCAAATATACCTGGGTACTAGACAGAACCAAGGTCTTGCATGGTCCACGGACTCAAACCTATGGGGAAACTAGTTACTTACAGAAGAACAGAAGCGTTAGACAGAACCAAGGCACTGCATGGTCCTCGGACTCAGGCCTATGGGAAAACTAACTACTTCAGAAGACTAAGTGTTAGACAGAACCAAGGCACTGCATGGTCCTCGGACTCAGGCCTATGGGAAAACTAACTACTTCAGAATACTAAGTGTTAGACAGAACCAAGGCACTGCATGGTCCTCGGACTCAGGCCTATGGGAAAACTAACTACTTCAGAAGACTAAGTGTTAGACAGAACCAAGGCACTGCATGGTCCTCGGACTCAGGCCTATGGGGAAACTAACTACTTCGAAGGGATCCTAAGTGTCTACTCGAAGAAATTCTACCTGGTCCTTAGGACACGAAAGGTCCGCCCGAGCATACATGCCCTCTCGTTATAATAATTGATGCCGCGATTGGCCGAGATACAATTAAAGTTAAAATTATACAAGTAAAAAAAAAAAAAAAAAAAAAGTGGATAACGCGCAAATGAACGAATATCCAGCACGGGTCAGAAAAGAAAGTAAGGCTCGCATTACATTAAGTCCAAAAAATTACACGATAAGAGTCACATTACAAATAAAAGAAAAAGGGAAGAAAAAGATGCAAAAAATAAAGTAAAGCAGGCAGAGGCGCCAAAGAGCCTACTCCTTCTATTTAATTGCCCGCCCCAGTGGGTGGCTGGACCATGGCAGCCTTAGGATCTTCTGAGCTCTGACTAAGAGGGATGGCTTGCAGAGGCACGGCAGGAATGGCAACTTCCTCGGAGGAAGAAACCTGGGCATCAGAGGAGGGCCTTGCAACCTGTTGGAGCGCTTCCTCATTAGGGCCTTCACTCAGTTCAACCGCCCTGGGAGGATCACTCCCCTGAACTGGCCTGTCAGTAGGTCCAGCGACCGAGGCTCCCTCACCTGGAGTAGCAGCAGTTTCCTCAGCAGCCTCCTCAGCTTCCTCCTTAGCGGCCCAGGCCTCCTCCTTACCCTGGTCTGCCTCAAACTTGGCCCTCGCAGCCTCTTCCTTGGCCCATTCAGCCACCCTTTTAGCCTTCTCAACAACAGCCTTCTCCTTCTTGAGGTCATCTATCAGCTCTTTGGCGATCTTCAGCTGATCCTCAGCCTCACCCAGACGCCTCGTCTGATCCTCGGCCTGCCTCTGGGCACCCTCAAGGCTTGACATTGCGCTGTCCCGAGCCTGGGTCATTGCCTTTAGCTCCTCCCTGGCCTTGGCAAGGTCTTCCTCGGAGGTCTTGAGGGTCCGAGTGGCCTCCAAGCGCTTCTCACGCTCTACATCCATGGCCTTTCCATGGTCATGGGCCGCCTCCTCCAGCCTGAAGGTGGCCTGGACAGCCTGCCAAACAAAATGGATACAAAATAAGCCGAGCACAAAAAAAAAGAAGGCAGAAAAAACTGAAGCCAGAAAAAACACAAATGTTGAGGGTCTTACCATCCCCAAGTAACGCTTGAGGCTGATGAAGACCTCCCTACTCCTCATGGTCCCCAGCTGCGCCATGTCCGCAGGAAGTAGCAGGCATCTCTCCACCGCGTCGGCCACGTAGGCGCCCTCGCCCTCTCTAAAATCCCTGAGGGAGGCGTCATCCCTCAAGGGACCCCCATGGAGCATTGGGGTGGGGAGCCAGGCCTGAACCTTGGGCTGGGCATCAACCTGTTTGTCCTGGGCTTTGGAGCCAATCCTCAGCTGCTTTGAGGGCCGCTGAGTGTCATCCCCCTCCCGCGTGGGCCCAGATTTGTCCTCGATAGGACTCTTGCCCTTATCCTTTTTCTGCTTAGGATCAGCAGTCTCGTGCCTGGACGGCGGGTTCGTCTGAGGCGGAGGAGGAGGAGGCCTAGATTGAGTAGAGGCAGACCTGGTCTGGGCAGGACGAGTCTTTGGAGAAGGAGGAGGAGGCTTTGGCTTGGACTTCCCCGGTTGCCCTTCTATTAGGTCGAGCAGACTAGCTTGGGGCTTCTTCTTGTAACCCATCTCAAGCCGAGAAGATGTCTCTGACGCTAGGAGGTCTGCTTCGGTCAGACGAGGATCACCCAAGTCTCCAGAAGGGTCCTCGGACTGGTGGACTTGTTCAAACACGTCAAAATCGTCCTCGGCAGGGCCAAAATCTGCAACTTCCTCTTCCCTCTCTAAGTTCTCTTCCGCGGCCTCTGAGAATGTGTGGGAGGAAGAGGGGACTGCTAATGTGACGCCTTCTGAAGTGGAGGGATCCTCGGGAAACTCGAACCCGTCCTCGGTCACAGTTATTTTCTGCAGCCGAGGATCCTTTGCTCTGATCACGTGCTTTGGGGCCGCGAACGATTTTTGGAGCGGGGTGTACCCCAAGATTTTGTGAGCGGCTCTAACTTGATGGTCAGCTTCGTTTTCGAAAACCGCCGCCCTGAGCACCTTCTGCAAATCCTCCCTGTTGATCAGGTTGAAGTGGCGCGTGAAGGCGTGCGGATCTGCAGAAAAAAGACACATTCACGTTAGTAACCAAACAGTGCAGAAAAGGAATGACGCATGAAACAAATTAGAATCTTTGAACCCCCTCCTACTCCCACTGCCCCACCTGGTGTCCCCTCTGTCGTCGGGCAGTGAAGGCCATCGTGCCACCCTCCGGACACGATGAGAAAATCCTCGTTCAGCCCCTTGTTGGACTCAGGGAGGCACTGGATAAGCCGGACCCTATCGTCCCTCGTCCTCATGTAGTACGATTTGTTCTTCAGGTGTTGAAGGTTGTAACAGTAGTTCACGTCGTGATGGGTCAACCTTAGCCCCATCTTCTCGTTCAGAGCGTCCACACAACCCAGAATTCTGAATATGTTGGAGGCGCACTGGGTGGGGGGTTAACCGGAAGTATGTAAGGTAGCCCCTTGTCACCGGCCCCATGGGGATTCTCATGCCACCTTCGAGGAAAGCGATGATGGGAATCACCACCTCGCCCTCCTGCCTTCGAAGGAACCACTCTCCTTCCTCACAATACCTCAAGCCCACGTTGGCCGGTATCTTATAATCGGCGATGAATTTCTCCATCGCCTCCTCAGTGTAGACGTACTTCTTAAGCCTACCCATCCCAAATGACGCCTAAAAGAGCTAAAGAAAGAGCAAACAAAAGAGAAGGAGGAGTAGAGAGGAAGAAAGCTCAGAGAGGGATAGAGCGACTTACAGAAATGAGGAGAAACTCCTCGGACAGGCTTTTTATGCTGGAGATGTAGGTGGACATTTGGCTGGACTCAGAATGAAGGCGCAAGAGCTCTTGATTGCGAATGAAAAAAGGGGAAAGCGGTTCGAATGGGTATTTATGCCCCAGATCGAAGAGCCGCGCGAGTTTTCCCGCCCATAAATGCTAGGCGAATCCCCACCGTTAGATTGTCATCTGCTCGTTGAACGTGGGGAGCACAGAGCCGCCCGAATTTAATGAAGGACACGTTACATGCACCGAAGCGTCAGTAACGCACCTTGGGCAGATGAAAAGGCTCCAACCCTAACGTGGGACGAGACTCGATTGGACACGGAGCAGGTCCGAGGATGTCAAAATCCTCCTTTCCGCCCGAGGATGCGGACAGCAAGATTTTGAGGGCCTATTGTGGGGCCAGAAAGAGTCAGGCAACCCCGGCCCACTTTGAACCAGGCCCAAAGGCCCACGCCGAGGACGCGTCCAAGGTCCGAGGACTAAAGTGTAAAGCCTAGTTGCCCAGGAAACAGTGCCGAGGATGATAACGTCCTCGGACCTCCGAGGTCTAAAAGTGGACAAGCAGCACACCATCAAGGGGAGTCTCCCCGAGCATCCAAGGAGCAAAAAGCAAGTACCAAGCACCAGCGAAGGAAGCATGGTGGAGGAGCAAGTCCCAGATGAACTGTCACCTCCACATTTAATGCCCTCAACTAATGCCCTGGCCACATTAATGAGGATAGGACCCCTGAACAGTGCCGTCTTGGGCGTTGCAACCCACAGGAGGGATGGGAATGCGGCTGATGGGACAGGCTCTCAAGTGGTGGCCTGGCTGATCAACAAATGTAGGGCTAGGATCAACTGAGAGAGAGGTATATAATGTAAGAAGTCCTTCTTGAAGGGGGGACGGACGGAAAAACCAGAGTAAAAAAATAGCAGCTTGTATTCTCTGAAACCTTGTAACCTTTCTTCAAAGAAGTAATAAGAACTTCGAGCTCTGTAAGGCACGTCCGAGGAGCATTATTGTGTATCCCAACCCACGCTTAAGTTATCAGCACTCACGTATGACCATGCATGGCCATTGCATTTCTCACTAGGGCCTAGCTCTTGAACCCATACTCTATAAATTCATTGCAGGGTTAGCTGGGCTTGAGTCCACTTTCTCAACACGTAGAAGTGCCCAAAACCGGTCCCTACACTTTTTTTACTGTAAAAAATATCCCTACCTAAAATTTAAAAATGTGGTTAAAATAGTAAATTGACAAAAATAATAAATTCCTACTTCTACGTTGAAATGCCTTCCTGTTTTTAATAAACTCATATTTTTACGTTGATTTAAATTCCTACTTTTACTCTCTAACTCCTTACAAAATAGGATCACTATTTTGTTAATTTTAAAACTCCTCCAATCTACAAAACTCACCCCATGTATTCATTTTTTTTTTACTTCATCACGATGTATTTGTTTCTTCTGTCCCCCTTTTTTTTTCATATTTTTTTTAAATTTCATTACTCTAATATCACGTTTTTATTTTCCCAAATCTCTTCTTCTTTATTAAAAAAAAAAAAAAAAAAAAAAAAAAAAAAAACTCCAACTATAAAACTAGTACTATATCTTCTATCCATCCTTATCATCCCAACGTACATCCCCACTAAGAAGCAGTTACTAACTTACTACTATGTAATTTCTCAGGCTTTTATTTTTGTTTTTCACTTTCTCACTCGTGATCTCCTTATTATCACTAACCTCCACGTTTGTTAGTCAGTTTTATATTTATCTTATATTTGTGAAGGTCAAGTTTCATTCTCATCAATCTCATGGAGAGCTTCATGAATTGTGCCAGCCAGTTATGTACAAAGCTCGAATTTTTCTTAACATTTGCATGGTTTGTACTCATACAAGTACGCTATGCGACATGAGTTTACTTTAAAATAAAGAATAAAAGTGTGATAATTATTTTTGTCTACTTAAGTTTTTGGTATAAATAGTAATTTATCAATAATTATAAAAAAAGAAAAGAATGCAAGTTGCATGTATCCAAGCTATTATGACTCATGCATATTATCTAAGAGCTTTAATGATTTTTTATTACTATTTCTAACAATCTACAAGTATTTCGTAATCAACGTAGGACCTCCAACTTGCAATGGCTCATGCATATTATCTAAGAGCTTTAATGATTTTTGATTACTAATTCTAACCATCTACAAGTATTTTGTAATCAACATAGGACCTCCAACTTGCAATGACTCATGCATATTATCTAAGAGCTTTAATGATTTTTTATTACTATTTCTAACCATCTACAAGTATTTTGTAATCAACATAGGACCTCCAACTTGCAATGACTCATGCATATTATCTAAGAGCTTTAATGATTTTTGATTACTATTTCTAACCATCTACAAGTATTTCATAATCAACGTAGGACCTCCAACTTGCAATGGCTCATGCAACTTGCAATGGCTCATGCATATTATCTAAGAGCTTTAATGATTTTTGATTACTATTTCTAACCATCTACAAGTATTTTGTAATCAACATAGGACCTCCAACTTGCAATGACTCATGCATATTATCTAAGAGCTTTAATGATTTTTTATTACTATTTCTAACCATCTACAAGTATTTTGTAATCAACATAGGACCTCCAACTTGCAATGACTCATGCATATTATCTAAGAGCTTTAATGATTTTTGATTACTATTTCTAACCATCTACAAGTATTTCATAATCAACGTAGGACCTCCAACTTGCAATGGCTCATGCATATTATCTAAGAGCTTTAATGATTTTTGATTACTATTTCTAACCATCTACAACTATTTCGTAATCAATGTAGGACCTCCAACTTGCAAGTGTCTTATTAAGCAGGGTATTATCACTCATGCTTATCTAAGAACTTTAAATTTCTGATAAGTATTTATAACAATCAATAAGTATTGGATAATCAACGTAAGACCTCCAACTTCCAAGTGTCCCAAAATACAAGAAGAAATTGAATGTAAGTTATATCCAATAAATAAGTAAAACTTAGGTACAATAAATTACATGTTTTTGAAAAGAGAAAACATGTACCTAAGTTTTACCCTATACCTTATTTATATATATCTAACAGTCCTTCCCTTGGCATGAAATTTGATATTGCCACTGAAAAATTGTACTTAAATATATATTTTTTAATTTTTAATTTTAGTTTACATGAAAATGATTGGTTTTGTGCATTTTTTCTACTTAAGTTTTTGGTATAAATAGTTGTGCGCACCGGAAATGAGACTAATGGGCTAGAGCTCACTCGGACTCACAACTTATTTGTAGGATGGGTTTGGGTTTCCTACGCTGGGTCGTCCTCGGCACGGAGACTCAATGAGATCACTTTTCTCTCCTTAACTGCCTGGTTCGTCTTCTACTCCCTTTGCTCTCTTCCTACACCTCCTTTTTCCCTAGCTTTTCCCACCCCTTTTTCTTCCCAGACTTTTCATATTTATAGTCCTCAGTTAGTGGAGAGTTTATGATTACTATTCTGTTAGTGCAGCGAGCGGTCCAATGTCATTCAACATAAGTGGGTGGTTAGGTGGTTACGAGAAGCGGTGAGGATGGCCTTGGAACTTGGTTCCCACTTCCGCAGACACGCTCGGCAGCGATGCCCCCAAAAGAGCTGCCAGGCATTAATCGAACGACATATTCGGACGCCGTTCACAGTATTGGTCGGCAGGTATTTGCCGATCGTAAACATGGACGCAAGCTTGGGCCAGCAGCTTTTGTAGACTTGGGCTGGGCCTGTGGAGAGAGAGAGAAAAGGAGCATGGGCCTCATCCTCACATAAGAATTAATGGTCCAAGTGGGCGCGGGTATGGGTGCCGTACAATAGTGATTTATCAATAATTATAAAAAAAGAAAAGAATGCAAGTTGTATGCGAGCTATTATGACTCATGCATATTATCTAAGTGCTTTAATGATTTTTTATTACTATTTCTAACCATCTACAAGTATTTTGTAATCAACGTAGGACCTCTAACTTGCAATGACTCGTGCATATTATCTAAGAGCTTTAATGATTTTTATTACTATTTCTAACAATCTACAAGTATTTCGTAATCAACGTAGAACCTCCAACTTGCAATGGCTCATGCATATTATCTAAGAGCTTTAATGATTTTTGATTACTATTTCTAACCATCTATAAGTATTTCGTAATCAACGTAGGACCTCCAACTTGCAAGTGTTTTATTAAGCGGGGTATTATCACTCATGCTTATCTAAGAACTTTAAATTTCTGATAAGTATTTATAACAATCAATAAGTATTTCATAATCAACGTAGGACCTCCAACTTCCAAGTGTCCCAAGATACAAGAAGAAATTGAATGTAAGTTATATCCAATAAATAAGTAAAACTTAGGTACAATAAATTACATCTTTTTGAAAAGAGAAAACATGTACCTAAGTTTTACCCTATACCTTATTTATATATCTAACAGTCCTTCCCTTGGCATGAAATTTGATATTGCCACTGAAAAATTGTACTTAAATATATATTTTTTAATTTTTAATTTTAGTTTATGTGAAAATGATTGGTTTTGTGCATTTTTGTCTACTTAAGTTTTTGGTATAAATAGTGATTTATCAATAATTATAAAAAAAGAAAAGAATGCAAGTTGTATCCAAGCTATTATGACTCATGCATATTATCTAAGAGCTTTAATGATTTTTTATTACTATTTCTAACCATCTACAAGTATTTTGTAATCAACGTAGGACCTCCAACTTGCAATGAGTCATGCATATTATCTAAGAGCTTTAATGATTTTTGATTACTATTTCTAACCATCTACAAGTATTTCGTAATCAACGTAGGACCTCCAACTTGCAATGGCTCATGCATATTATCTAAGTGCTTTAATGATTTTTGATTACTATTTCTAGCCATCTACAAGTATTTCGTAATCAACGTAGGACCTCCAACTTGCAAGTGTTGTACACATTTGCAAAATTTGTACAATTTTTTTTTTTTTTTGCAAATGTATATAATATTTGCTACTTTTTGTGTGTATACAGTGTAAGCTTACATTACAAGTTGAAAGTAACCATATAAAGATCTTTTAAAAGAAAAAACAAGCTCAAACCAACTTGGTGAACTTGAAGAAATAAAAAATAAAAAATAAAAAAATAAAAGGGGGAAAGAGGCAACTCGTTGAACCAAAAATACTGTTCATAACACTGTTCATGAGCTTATTAAATGTATATAATATTTGCTACTTTTTGTGTGTATACAATGTAAGCTTACATTACAAGTACAAAGTAAACATATAAAGCTCCTTAAAAAAAAAAAAAGCTCAAACGAAGTTGAAGGGAAAAAAAAAAAGAAAAAAAAAAGAAGGGAAAATGCAAGTTACAAAACCAAAAATACTGTTCATAACACTATTTATGAACTTATTCACTCTTTTTATATATAGAAAAAAGAGCATAAATCGATGACTAGAAAAAAAAAAAAAAAAAAAAAAAAAAAAAAAAAAAAAATGAACAATACATATTGAACAAACCGAAAGTACACATTTATTTTCAGTTGTGGTTGATCACAGTTTCATATTTTATTATTTTATTTTGACTTATAAGAAATTGACACCTCAATAATTGTAAAAATATTGTGAAATTTGTGTTAGTATAACAATATATATGCGGGTTCTTATAAATATTTAAAAGAAAAAAAAGTACAAACGGAAGACTAAAAAAAAAAAAGTTGTAGCTACAGTTCCACTTGAACAAACCAAAGTGGTATTGTAGCAACTGTTCAAAACTTGAAAAAAAAGAAAAGAAAAAAAGATAAAGACTCAATAAACCAAATGTGTACTGTAGAGCTTATTAAATGTATATAATATTTGCTATTTTTTGTGTGTATACAATGTAAGCTTACATTACAAGTACAAAATAAATATATAAAAATCACAAGATTATATACATTTAGGTGGTGATCGCAAACATAAAACAGTATCTGTAGAAAAAATTTAGTGTCTAAAACAATTGATAGTCCTACTATTTCTATTTATAGACACTCAAACACCTCTTGGTAATAGGTATATCTATATCCCAAAAACGCTATTAACCCTTCTACAAATATAGTAATACATTTACGATTTGCTAATTGTGAATCAATACCATCCATTAAGTGGGCCGTTAGCATATGTGAGAGTACCTCATATTATGCTGTAATCACCCATCAAAACTATAAACTAGCATCTCCCACTTGAGTGCACATCATAATCAATGGTTTTAGCACTAGTCAGTATGCAGGTACTACGGTTTTTTCCCTTTGCTAACTTTCATCTATGATACTCCTTAGAGTGGCGTCGATGCGTAAACATAGCCAATTCGTGTACAAGCTTTCATCACTTCACATTGATCACACCCTTTGATATACTATTTTTGTAATACACTTCGGATTACTTCTAATTTACTATCTTTCAAATAAATAGAATCGATACTAGGATCACTCTAGATCAAGGAAGTCAATACCGTACCGGAGGCTGTACCGGTTTGGTCACCGGTACGATATATTTCGGATACCGGTCAATACCGGTGTACCGTTTTGGGTTTACCGCTATTTTATATATTTAATATATATATATATATATATATAACTAACAATAAATGTGAATTTTTGTTTAATTGACTAGACATTTAAAAAAAAATTATAAGGCAAATTTTAGATCTTTTTTTTACTCAAATCCAAAGTTGTTGGACATGTACAAGCCAAAGTATACCTACCAACATTTGTTATTACTTTTTTTAGTTTTTATTCTCTTCTACTATTTTAGTATCTTTTATTATTATTATTTTTTATTTGTAATGTATTTTTTATTATTACTAATATATATATATATATATATATATATTTTCCTATATCTAATTGCTCCTTCCCTCGTTTTTATCACCTTGAATTTATTTTCTTTCACACCTTTTTTTTTTTTTTATTGCTTCACAGGCAGGCAAGCGGCAGGCCTAATTGATAGCTCTTTCACATTTTGTT
Organism: Quercus aquifolioides; assembly: GCA_019022515.1. Lineage (NCBI taxonomy): Eukaryota > Viridiplantae > Streptophyta > Magnoliopsida > Fagales > Fagaceae > Quercus > Quercus aquifolioides. The sequence continues at coordinate 62,462 of JAFHAW010000037.1, read as the reverse complement.
TTCCTTTTTTCTCCTCCACATCACAAGCCTATCCACTCACCTGACACTTACCTCCAATTTCCAAGAATACTTTATCTTCACACGTTTTAAACACTCTTCAAATTTCAAAGTACATTCATTCATTTATTTTTACTTCAAATCTATCTCCTTTAGTTTCACTTTCACCTCACCTCTCTCTCTAGTTTCATCTCCTCCCTCAAGTGCCACCATCCATCACCACTCAAGATTCAGTGAGACGCCGTTAGCTTCAGTGAAAAAAGAGATGGTGAGTGCATGAGGTGATTTTAACTTCATTTTGCAAAGTTATTGTGCATTTTTCTTTCATTTTTCTCTTTCTTTCTGCTGGGTTTTCTTAGCTTACTCAAATTTGCATCATCCTACCCTTAAAAAACTGCTAAAATTACCACAAAGAAAAGAAAAAAAAAAAAAAAAAAAAGCATTTCATGTTTCGCCCCGGTATGCATTTACCGGCCGGAACACCCGGATTTTGCCGGTACGGCCGGTACGCCCGGTATTTTTCCCGGTACGAAATAGGGGGGTTGAGCGTACCGGATCACTGGCCGGTACGGTATATACCGGCCGTACCAGCCGGTACGGTACGAGATCCACTTCCTTGCTCTAGATCCCGCAGTTAAAAGATACAGTTCACACATCACACATATATATATTACAACTTACGTTACGACTTCACCGTACACATCAGACCATGTATCAACAAAATTGAAATTTTCGTTATGTGATTTCTCTAAGTTAGAATTCTTGATTGCTTTCCTCAATGATCTTATCAACAACTTTTCGCTGCAACCTCCTGCTCAATTGCGCTATGATGCGAATTTGTTGGCTTTTTTACATCCATGCATCAACTATGACTTAAGTGTAACTGTCTAGGAACAACTTGAATAGGTTGATGATGACATTGTTTTGTGGCATTTAGAAATGTCAAATGTAAAAATAAACAGAAAATTGAAAATCAGCACAAAAAAAAAAAAAAAGGTGATATAACACATGCATGCATAACATGAAAAATGCTGTGGTTGATTCTTTTTAATTTTTTTACTTATTTAAAATATGGCATAATTTGTGAAAAATGCTAATGTGGCTATTGATGTGGCCATGTTAAGGGTGGTGGCTGATGGATATGTGCTGAGGTGGCAGGTTGAATTACGACACGTGACACATAATTGGGTAATGTTGGTGCAAGGTGACACGTACATGTAGCACATGGATTGATGTAATAAATCTTATAGAGGCACGCGAGGGCACGTGGAGGACCCATTAATTGGAAGTGTTTTCCATGAAATTGGGCTAATTCGCTTTAAGATTTTCCAAGTTATGAGATTTGGAAGCTCAAAAAGAAATTTAATGGGCTTAGACATGATATTGGCTACATATGGATGGGTTGAAAGTGCTAATATGAACAACAATGTCATTGCTCTAATAGCATGTAAAGACGGAATATTCTGTATATTACACGTAAATAAGAGATCTTTATGTAACCTAAGAAAGTGTTTTGTAAAACAATATTAGTACATTCAAACAAAAATACAATTTGATGCTTAAGGGCGATAATTCTAAATTAGATCATTTTTATATTCAGTTGGAATTTTTGTATCTCATTACAATATTTAAATGTTTCTCTCTTCTTGAAATACAAAATTATTTTAAGTTTTTGTATTTAAATTTTGCTAACATCTCAAGATTCAATTGATGGATAATATGGTTATTTTAATCAATCTAAACCAGCATTTTATCAATTTTAATGTAAACACTAATTATTTCTCTAAAAAACATTGTTGAGATTTGGGATGGGGTCTTTTTTTTATTGGTATATAACCTTTTTTTTTTAACCAATTATTAACTCACAAGATGTGACTTCTTTTAAAGTATACAGAGATTTATCTGTATATATTAAGAGGATTCAGAAAGTTAGTTATTACTTTTTTTCTTGTAAAAAATACCCCTAAATTAATTAACTAACAACTTAAAAATGGGGTTAAAATAGTAAATTGGCAAAAGAAAGTTAGTTATTGCTTTTTTTTACTGTCAAAAATACCCCTACCTAAAACTTAAAAATGGGGTTAAAATAATAAATTGACAAAAATAATAAATTCCTACTTCTACGTTGAAATGTCTTCCTGCTTCTAATAAACTCCTACTTTTACCTTGATTTAAATTCCTACTTCTACTGTTTTCAAAAAAAAAATTCCTACTTCTACTCTCTAACTCCCTACAAAATAGGATCACTTTTTTGTTAGTTTTAAAACTCCTCCAATCTACAAAACTCACCCCACATTTTTTTTTTTTTTTTTTACTTCATCACGATGTATTTGTTTCTTCTGTCCCCCTTTTTTTTCAATTTTTTTTAAAAAAAATTCATTACTCTAATCTCACGTTTTTATTTTCCCAAATCTCTTCTTCTTTATTAAAAAAAAAAAATAATAAAAAAAAGACTCCTACTATAAAACCAGTACTATAACTTCTATCCATCCTTCTCATCCCAACATCCCCACTAAAAAGCAGTTACTACTATGTAATTTCTCATGCTTTTATTTTTGTTTTTCACTTTTTCACTCCCGATCTCCTTATTATCACTAACCTCCACGTTTGTTAGTCAGTTTTATATTTATCTTATTTTTGTGAATGCCAAGTTTCATTCTCATCAATCTCATGGAGAGCTTCATGAATTGTGCTAGCCAGTTATGTACAAAGCTCGAATTTTTCTTAACATTTGCATGGTTTGTACTCATACAAGTACAAGTTGTACACTATGCGACATGAGTTTACTTTAAAATAAAGAATAAAAGTGTGATAATTATTTTGTCTACTTAAGTTTTTGGTATAAATAGTAATTTATCAATAATTAAAAAAGAAAAAAAAAAGAATGCAAGTTGCATGTATCCAAGCTATTATGACTCATGCATATTATCTAAGAGCTTTAATGATTTTTGATTACTATTTCTAACCATCTACAAGTATTTTGTAATCAACGTAGGACCTCCAACTTGCAAGTGTTTTATTAAGCAGGGTATTATCACTCATGCTTATCTAAGAACTTTAAATTTCTGATTAGTATTTATAACAATCAACAAGTATTTCATAATCAACGTAGGACCTCCAACTTCCAAGTGTCCCAAGACACAAGAAGAAATTGAATGTAAGTTATATCCAATAAATAAGTAAAACTTAGGTACAATAAATTACATATTTTTGAAAAGAGAAAACATGTACCTAAGTTTTACCCTACACCTTATTTATATATCTAACAGTCCTTCCCTTGGCATGAAATTTGATATTGCCACTGAAAAATTGTACTTAAATATATATTTTTTTAATTTTTAATTTTAGTTTATGTGAAAATGATTGGTTTTGTGCATTTTTGTCTACTTAAGTTTTGGTATAAATAGTGATTTATCAATAATTATAAAAAAAAAGAAAAGAATGCAAGTTGTATCCAAGCTATTATGACTCATGCATATTATCTAAGAGCTTTAATGATTTTTGATTACTATTTCTAACCATCTACAACTTTATGCATTCACAAAAAAAAAAAAAAAAAGGCGGCCAACAAAACAGTGAAAGTTGAACAAACCAAAATTATTGTAGCGAAATTACTATAGCTTTCCCAGTCATTATTTATATATATATATATATATATATATATATATATAGAAATATACATAGCACTTAAAATGTAAATTTATATTGTAAACACATAAAAATTGGCAAATGTTGTACACATTTGCAAAATTTGTACAATTTTTTTTTTTTTTTTGCAAATGTATATAATATTTGCTACTTTTGTGTGTATACAGTGTAAGCTTACATTACAAGTTGAAAGTAACCATATAAAGATCTTTTAAAAGAAAAAACAAGCTCAAACCAAGTTGGTGAACTCACTAAACCAAAAATACTGTTCATAACACTGTTCATGAGCTTATTAAATGTATATAATATTTGCTACTTTTTGTGTGTATACAATGTAAGCTTATATTACAAGTACAAAGTAAACATATAAAGATCCTTTTAAAAAAAAAAAAAAAAAAAAAAAAAAAGCTCAAACCAAGTTGGTGAACTTGAAGAAAAAAAAAGGGGGAAAAGGCAAGTCACTAAACCAAAAATACTGTTCATAACACTATTCATGAGCCTATTCGCTCTTTTTATATATAGAAAAAAGAGCACAAATCGATGACTAAAAAAAAAAAAAAAAAAGATGAACAGTACATATTGAACAAACCAAAAGTACTGTAGCTTTTACACATTAACCCAACAAGTGTCACAACATTTTCACAAAATATTTATTTTCAGTTGTGGTTGGTCACAGTTTCATATTTTATTATTTTATTTTGACTTATAAAAAATTGACACCTCAATAATTGTGAAAATATTGTGAAATTTGTTGTGTCAGTATAACAATATATATGCAGGTTCTTATAAATATTTAAAAGAAAAAAAAAGTACAAATGGAAGACTGAAAAAAAAAATTGCTGTAACTACAGTGCCACTTGAACAAACCAAAGAAGCACTGTAGTAACTGTTCAAAACTTGAAAAAAAAAAAAAAAAAAAGAAAAGAAAAAAGATAAAGACTCAATAAACCAAATGTGTACTGTAGAGCTTATTAAATTTATGTAATATTTGCTACTTTTTGTGCGTATACAATGTAAGCTTACATTACAAATACAAGGTAAACATATAAAGATCCTTTAAAAAAAAAAGAAGCTCAAACTAAGTTGGTGAGCTTGAAGGGGGAAAAAAGAAGAAGGGAAAAAGGCAAGTCACTAAACCAAAAATATTGTTCATAACACTATTCATGAGTCTATTCGCTCTTTTTATATATAGAAAAAAGAGAACAAATCGATGACTAAAAAAAAAAAAAAAAAAAAAAAAAAAAAACACTGTAGCTTTTACACATTCACCCAACAAGTGTCACAACATTTTCACAAAACATTTATTTTCAGTTATGGCTGGTCACAGTTTCATATTTTATTATTTTATTTTGACTTATAATTAATTGACACCTCAATAATTGTGAAAATATTGTAAAATTTGTTGTGTCAGTATAACAATATACATGCAAATTCTTACAAATATTTAAAAGAAAAAAAAAAGTACAAATGTAAGACTGAAGAAAAAAAAAAAAAATTGTAGCTACTGTAGCTACAGTGCCACTTGAACAAACCAAAGTGGCACTATAGCAACTGTTCAAAACTTTAAAAAAAAAAAAAAAAAAAGAAAAAAAAAGTGGCACTGTAGGGGCATTGCCTCTTTTTACATAGTTAGTAGATATAACCTAGTAAACTACTTTAAATATAACTTGATACTATTATTTGACTTGGTGGCTGTTTAGCTTTAAATTAAAAAGTCAACTTATTTTACTATTCAGCTTATTTTTTCTACTATTTATGGGTCTCACTGCACTTTTTGGTACTATTCATGGGTCCTACTGTACTATTTCAGCTAACTTTTACATTTTTTTACAATACTTTCAGCAAAAAAATTTTAGTTTCAGCAAAATAAGCAGATCCCAAACAGACTCTTGGTATCATTTTTAAATATCCCAGCTACAATATTAATAATGTTCTCATAAAAATATTTATATATAAAAAAAAACTACAATAATAATGTTGTCATAGATTTGCGGCTTAAAGTGAGAAAAAGTAAGATAAAAAAGAAGAAGAGATTTTAAAAAGATTCACATAAAATTAAAAAGCAAAAATGGGACTTATAATTTAATGCCAGTCAGACACTTAGTCCTTATATAAAGTTTTAGCTAGAAATTGATAGTCACTATGGGGCTTGATACTATGTGGTTATGTTTATCAACCCATTTGAGAAAACCGTAGATTACCATTGAAAATGCTCTATCAATCTCAATGCTCACAACGAAAACCTTGCTTCTGATTTTTGTGTGTAAATGTTAGAGTCTCAGGTACAACTCCGATTCTCATTCCATTAGGAACAGTCTCCACATGTGATTGGTAAACAGCAATGAATTTTATTAACGTGTGCCCTAAGGGCACATAATAGTATACCATTTTGAAAAAGTTTTATCGGGAATTAAAAAAATCTTCCAAAAACGGATTTGTTACCGGACCCAACAGCAATATCATTACCATATTTGTCACAACCCTACTAAAATTTGTGCCATTGGATAGTCTGGTGTTGTTGGAGAGTATAGCAATGAAAGAGGGATAATTTAGATCATTTATAGATTTGTGGCTGCAACTCCAGGTACTTCTTCTAATGATAACACTCATTTGCTCTTTAGTGTACCCAAGGCCGCACAGAAACTCTATATAATCTTGAAAAACTTGTGTCATAGATGATCCAGGATCCATGGCTTTGTTTGGATTGATATAGCCAGCCCCAAAATGGTAGAGGTGTAGCAGAAAGACCTGTCCTCTGGTCTTTCAAAATTGTGCCAATATTGTCTTTAGCATGGAAAAGTCTTGTGCCACATAAAGTGGCACAAAAAAAAGCCACAACTCGCCACATGGCGAGTTGTGGTTGGTGGAGGGGTGTCCCACCACCACCCAGTGGCACTAGAAGGACTCCTTTAGCATAGGCGGTGGTCATAATAACTGATTGATAGCTGCTGGACTCTACTCAGGGTGAATGCTTTCAGTAAAGCTCCAACGCCAGCAACATGTGGTGTCGCCATTGATGTGCCTGACATTAATGTCATAATCTGAAGCCAAATAATATTTTTCGACTTGCATGTATGGTATGATGGGTGAAACTGCGGTGCAGGCTACTTGAGGTGCAGGCTCTGTACCCTGCCTTGTCAACACAAACTTCATGCTTTTCACCTTCGGGTTTCTCACCCTTGTTAACATACTCTTTAATCAAATTTTCTGAAGCAGGCTGGTAAAATGAGGCTTGGAATGTTAGTATCCATCTGGATCTAAAAAATAGGATATATTTAAACTCAAGAATATAGCTGCATAAGCACCTACTCTCTCGACCTCCTTAAGTTGCTCACTAACATAAATCTCGGTGTTATAATCACAGAGAACTACCTTCCCAACAACTTCGTTTCCAATGCTGTCTGGTTGCACACTGCTTTGCTCAAGTTGCCTTTGCCATAGTACAAAGGTAAATCAGTAATGAAAACACTCACAGGATCAGGGACGGAACTAGGATTCGAAGTTGGGGGGGGCCAAAGTATAAATACAAAAAAGTTTATGAAAATCAAAATTAAAATCTACTCAAGATTTGTCAAATTTCATCCCATTCATTAACATTATAATCTCATATTTTCACAATTGGATTGATACTGATTTAATCGGTGGTAATTTTTTGGAATTTTATTTGAAAATTTTCATGAATTGGGACATCAACACTAGAGGCAATGCTGCATTACTAGCTTCAAATTATTTGTAATTTGTTCTCTTTTAAAAAAATCAAATATTATAGATATTTTCCATCATCAACCATTCAAATAGAAGTTTCATTATTTTCATGTTATATAGCTCTATAGCTTCAAATTTTAGTCCAAAAAATAAACCAAACATACCCCACAAGCTACAACATCATTAATGTTAATAAATTATTTTCTAAAAATAGTTAATAATTCATAAAATAAATCAAGAAACGTTATCAATTAATAACATTTATTACTATTCACTGCACACGTTTTTGGAGGAAATTTTTAATTTTCCGGATAGAAATGTATACAGTGCTATATTTTTTTTCAAAATTGTGAAGGGGGGGCCATGGCCCCCCTCTGCCATTTGGGCCGACTTAAAATTCTGCAGATACGATTTTCGATTGATCGAGCTTGTTCTTCGATCGATCAAACCAGGCAGAATATGAAGTCTTCTTCCTGCAGCTTGTATGTTCTTGAATCTTGACTTGAATCACCTTGAGCATTGTCTAATAAAACCTATAGACTCTAAGATCTATATCTAGACAAGTTTGTGTTCACGATTTGCCAATTGTTCTAACATTTAGAACCTAACAAACTCCCCCTTTGGCAATTCGTGACAAAACTTTCATACAAAATGAAATGCTCAAATACAAGAACAACCCAATACAATAAAATGCCCATTACAACAAATTCAACCTAACTACTATCCATCAGTTGCAAGTGTAGACAGCAGCTCAATTGAATCAACCTGTATATTTCCTGAAACACTCAACATAAGCATAAACGCATGTGTGGAAAAAATACAAGTAAATCAAAATTAAATTCTTGACTTCACAAAACACAAAACAAAGACATATATCATGAATAACTCATAAATATAAATCAATGAGCAGTGAACAAGAAACAGAAATAAAAACATAAGTAAACTAACTCTCCCCCTAAATTAGATACAACAAAAAGTTTTTATTTATATTCTCCCCTTTCAAAAATAATTTCAACTCCCCATAAACAAGACAAACATGATTCCCATAAATCAATAATTTCTTCTCCCCTTTTTGTCACGTATTGACAAAGACAATTCATACAAAGAGTAAACAGTCAACATACGCAATAAAGGATAAGAGAAAATAGAGAATCAAAGGATACAAAATAAGACAACTCTATAGAAAATAGAGACAACTCCCCCTATGAACAAAACAAGTTTTTGGAAAAAACAGTTTTGGGGAAACTTTAGGAGGTGGGGAAAATAAAAACACAAACCAAGTTTAAAAAAAAACTAAGTTGAGGATACACATGAAGAAAAAATATTCTCTCTTTCAATAAAATGCAAACATGGCACTATGTGACCCATAAACAGTTGCATGAGTAGAGAAAATATTTGCACATTGATTATCCATCATATCTCTTAAGAAAAATATTTTCTACAGTTCACACATAAAAAATAGCATATACTAGAATGTACAAAACTCAAAAATTTAATCAATCAATTTTTAAATCAAGTTGAGTACCCAATATAGCAAAGTGTATGCATGTTATGTGTGAAAACAATGAGAGATATGACTGCAAAACTGCAAGATGGATACAAAAACAATGCAATGCATATGAATCCTAAACACAAATGATGCATGAAAAAATATTTTGGTCAAAAACATAGAAACTGAAAATTTTTCAGTTTCGATCGATCGAGAATCGATCGAACATCAATCGAGTCAGGCAGACTCAAACCAAAAATTTTAATCGCAATTTCGATTGATCGAAAAACAGGTTCGATCGATCGAAAGTCTGGAAAAATCAGGTTTTTGAAAAACAGAGCATTTTAATGCAAAAACTCCTCAAAGCACATTGTTTTATAAAAAATGCATGAGTATGAGACGAAAAGTTTTTCAAAAACACTTGAATTTAACCCAGATCTTCCAAAATCAAGATTTTCAATCAATTTGTCCTCAAAGCGCAAACATTATACACATTTTGCATTAAAATCAAGGAACTTTTAATCTTGGATGGCCACAACAAGATCACACACAATAAAATGTATCAAGTTTAACAAAGAGTAACTTGTGTAGTGTGTGCAACTAGCAAAAGCTTGAGAGACATGTGAGGTGATATGTGAATAGCAATAAATCACAAAGTCTACAAAATCTATCACATAGAATTCAAAAGAGACTATCACCTAAAGAGTTACATCATATAACTCCCACATCTCCTAGAACATAAGCTTGCAATCATGTAAGTTTCTTGAATTTGCCCCATTATTAGATGAAATTTGGCATCAAGCCTAATAGTACACACCAATTTTAAGCATTAAGCATTTAAACCGAGGCTTCACCTTATGTTCTTTTTGTGCATGTGCTACACTTTCTCGAGCAAAAAATCTTATGATATGCACTAAGGTGTTCATGATTGGCTAGTGAATAGTGGTGAGATGGTTATTTATGCCTTTCTCAAAAGGATCAAGTCCGACAGTCAAATAACATGTGACTTCAAGATTAAGACAAAGTGATAAACACCATAAACATCTTTCCCACACAACATGCACTACAAAGCTTCAACTAGTCAAGTGCAATAAATAAGCTCATCAAAGCTAAACAAGGTACATAAACTTGTTATGTAAAGATAATATATGGCCAATCCTTGATTATAAATCCAAGATGTGAAATACAAAACACAAAAATCTTTTTGGTTTTAACAATTATATGACCAAAAACAAAAAAACACATATTATGCTAAATGAACAATGCAAAAGCAATGCATGATAGTGCAAAACTAAGCTATAGAGGTACACAAACAAGAAATATCAATTTCTTAATTAACCCTTAAGTACATGTAGAAACTAGTACATACTCACACAAAATCAAAATTAGCTTAGCACAAACTATTCAAGTTTCTCCACAATGTCAAGCATGTTCTAAATCAAGAGAGAGATATTATAACTCATGTAATCCTCAAGAAAAATAAAACAAGACACAAAATAAAATATTTTTGTCTTTTTGAAAATTTTCAATGTTTTTGGATTTTTTTTAAACAAAAAAACAACCTAAAAAAACAAAATAGCCAAAAATAAAAACAAAACATGTCCACAATTAATTGAAAGAATTAAATCAAGGACAAGTTAGCAACACTCACCTTAGAGAATCTTTTCTCACCCATATAGCACGATTCTTCGGCTTCGTAGGTGAAAATCCATGTGAAGCAAAATTTGTTTGAGGGATTACACCAATCTTTTGAGAAAGACTAAAATCCTGCAAATTCCTTTCACAAGCCAACAAGTTTAAAGTTTTAAAAAACATATGAAACAATTTATATGGACTTATGGCAAGAGAAATATCATCACATATCCTAGATTGAAACACAGAATGCTTAAATTTCAATTTATGACAATTAGGACGAATGTGACCACAGATACCACAAAAGTGGCAAACATGAACAAATTTAGGAACATCAGTATTCCTAACAGCAAATTTATTCTCAGATTTGGTTTTTGCCTCAACAAAGAACAGTTTGGTCTAATATGACCAACAACACCACAAATGTGACAGGTAGGCACAAAAACAGATTTATTATGTTCTCTAACAGTAGGTTTAGAATTAAGTTTAGACTTAAGTTTAGAAACTTCAGCGTCTACATCAGAACTTTTACCTTTGTCTAACCTAGCAAAATAAGCATTCTCTTTATTATTCCTCTTAAAAGGAGGGATATAAACTTTTTCAGTTTTAGGCTTAAGAGAAACAGAAATACTTCTGTTATCAACAGCATGCTTAGTACTAGTCAAATTTTCAATTTTAGTTTTAGATTCAACTAACTCTTGTTCCAAACTTTTCATCTTCTCATCTTGAGAGCAAATTTGATGTCTCAAAAATTCATTCTTTTTATTAGATTCATCTAATCTAACAACCAATTCCTCTTTTCAAGATTAGCCAATTTTAACTCTTCCTTGAATTTCTTAGAATTTTTCAAAGATTTAGATAATTCCTTACGAAGAGTTTCAAAAGTATCAAAAAAATCAACAGAAACAATAGTGTCCTTTTTATTCAAAACATCACAGGCATCAGAAGCATGAGCAGAAACATGATCAGAAAGACACTTCAAATTATCCATGACAACAGGGGTCAAGAATCAGCTCTTAGATCAAAAGATCTACAACAAGAGAGCAACCTGCTCTGATACCACTTGTTGAAAATTTAGACCCCTTAAACCAACCAGATTAACTTAGTTAATTAGCCAAGTGATTAACTTAGTCAATTTATGCAATTCTAGGTTATCACAAACATACAATCATATCAAAATATAAAGCAGCGGAAATATAAAAGACACAATGATATGATCACCCAGGAAACCACACGGTAAAAACCTGGGGAGGATTTGACCTAGCTATCCTCAAGGTAAACCTGAATCCACTATGCGAAAGAATCGAAGTTCATACAAAAGGACTTACAAGCTCCCCGCTCGACTTCCTAATGCTACCCACCAGTAGAACTTACTGACACGACCACGTGCAAGCTCCGAATCCACGGACTCCTTCTTTCTTGGATTCTCCACAAGATACAAGCACCCACGCTTGTTATTCTTTAAGCTCCAATGGCAGCAACCTTGTTAATCATCAAGATGTAGATAATATCTCTACCTTGAAAACCCTAAGTTTATGTGAAGGAAAGCTCCTCAAGGATCTCACAAGAGATTCACACAAACCGCAAATATGAGCAACAAAGACTTAGAGAGGTTTGGGTACAAAACCCTAAAAATAAAAGGAGGCACAAGAGGCACTCTAATCTCTCTCTTCAAAAGTCTCAAAAACGTGGCTTAGGGTTTCCTTTATATAGTGGGAGAAGTAAATCTGAAACCCTAATCCTTAATGGGCTTAAGCTGCGGTTTGGGCCGACTTAAAATTCTGCAGATGCGATTTTCGATTGATCGAGCCTGTTCTTCGATCGATCGAACCAGGCAGAATATGAAGTCTTCTTCCTACAGCTTGTATGTTCTTGAATCTTGACTTGAATCATCTTGAGAATTGTCTAATAAAACCTATAGACTCTAAGATCTATATCTAGACAAGTTTGTGTTCACGATTTGCCAATTGTTCTAAACATTTAGAACCTAACAGAAGCGACTCATAAATTGCTAAGATTTTAGTATTAGGGAGTTGAATGGGTAAATTTTATAAATTGGAGCTGTGGGGCCCGTGGGCCTGATAGCCTCGACCCATCTTGCATTTGGCCCAAGGTCCATTCCAAGGAAGGATGATCGTCCGAGGATGGCGTATGGGATCCTATGCCTTTTTGAATCCACGCCGAGGACATCCTTGTCCTCGGCATACCAAGGCTAACTCCTGGTGGGGGACAGATCCAGAACCGGTTGTCACCTCCACACTAAATGCACTCATCTAACCCCCTGGCCGCATTAATGGGGATGTAACCCCTAGGCAGGATAACATTGGTCATTGTGAACCACTTGAGTACTGATAAGGCCTCTGATGGGACGGGCGGACAGAGAAAAAGGGCAAATGGATGATCAACAGATGGAAGACGGAGAGAGGACGAAGGGAACTATATAAGAAGGGCGAGCAAAGCAGTAAAGGGGGGGTGGAACCTCCTCAGACGAGTGCCGAGGATCTACCCTTAGGAATGAAATGGGGCTCTTTCCCCTACAACAACGGGGAAGAGCACCATGGGGCACTGTCGTTAGTCTATTAGGGTCTAATTCTTCAACCCACACTCTAAAAATTGTATTGTCTGGGTCCAATCGAAATTGAGTCCCTACAATTGGCGCCGTCTGTGGGGAGAATTTGTGCACCAACAGACGCAACGGACCATCATTCCTAAGTAACTGGCTTGTAGAAGGCTAACGAAAAGCTTTTGTAAAAGAAAAACCATTGCACAAAAGTAAGAAGATTCAAAGGAAAAGAAAAGAAAGATTGCATTATTTTATTAAATGAAAAGACAACGTACAAGATACAAACAGAGGCTCAGACAGGCTTGTTTTAAAGCCAACTCTACAAACAGAGGCCCAGATGGGCCTGTTTTAAAGCTAACTAAGGGAAAAGGGGCTGCAGCCGGCCTCTTTCAAGGCTACCAGCAACTCCCACGCCGGTGCGGTGGTGCTAGCACGAAGAGAGGAGCAGATGCATGGGCGCTCGGTGGCCTTTCCCCGTTATGTTCCCTTGATTCTCTTCCAACCCCACGGTGGTTGGCCGTTGGAGACGGCAACACTCGGGCACTAGACATGAGGTAATCTTGTGCATTTCCACCAACGTAAGCACACCCCGGAGATGGGCGTTATGTACTTCAGGAACCTCCCTCTTGGCCGCTACGCACGGCACCATCAGAATGACGCTCAAACTTTGCCGCACCGGAGGTCTGGCGCGACCCACATCCACAACAGTTCTCGGTCGAGGGAGGAGGACCTTTAGCCTGTGTGCCCTCACTCCCATCCAAGGCCGTCCCATTTCTCCAAACTCTTATCACAATTCTGGTAAGGTTATTGAAGGGGCTTTGAAGGTTGGTGGGACATATTTCTTGCTTTGTTAGAGGATTCGTGGGGCATAGAAGGGCATTTCCCCCGTATAGCCTTTTATAGATGAGGGAAATTGGTCAGAAATGATCTACACTGGATTCGAGAGAGGGATTTTCGGTGACATTAATTCTGATCATATTTCAAGGTGGTTATCAACCGTTCGATCTGTATCAATCCACGAGGATATTAATGCGAGTGCCCCTCGCATGTCGAAACGTCAAGCGCGGAACGCGAACAGTCAGGAGGCGCCTCGTAATTAAAGAGGGCAAAAACTTGAACTGAAGGCGGGGTTACCAACACGTGTAGGGTTAGGATTCCAAGCCATTATTGCCCAGGGCACTGTAGAGTCAAGGGTCCAGTCCACAGGATGAAACACGTCCGACAAAGCAGGGCCAAGGCTATCATCACGCTGAAAATAAAATTTCCTGCGCAGAAGATAAATTCTTTCACCTCATCTATACCTGGGTACTAGACAGAACCAAGGTATTGCATGGTCCAAGGACTCAAACCTATGGGGAAACTAGATACTTACAGAAGAATAGAAGTGTTAGACAGAACCAAGGCATTGCATGGTCCTCGGACTCAAGCCTATGGGAAAACTAACCACGCAGCTATACCTGGGTACTAGACAGAACCAAGGTATTGCATGGTCCAAGGACTCAAACCTATGGGGAAACGAGCTACTTACAAAAGAACCAAAGGGTTAAACTAACTATTTGCAGAAGAACCAGAGCATTAGCTAGAACCGAATTGTGATACGGTCCTCGGGTTCGTGCCTGAGGGATAACTGATGGTCTCATGAGACTAAGTCCAGAACAAAACCAAGGTATTGAACAAAATATTAGAACACGGCAGGTGAAAGGAAACATCAATAACTAGAAGCAAAATATTGAATATTCATTTCAAATAGAAAGTGTATAATTTTGTTACAATGCCCCCGAGGCAAGAAGCAAAATGAAATGAAAAAGAAAGCGAATAACAGTGTATTATGCCAGTTGCCATTTCCCCCCAACCCAGCAGGCAAATTGTCTTGAAGGGCTTGTTAAAAGGCTTCAACCAACACCTAGGGACCTTGTCTCGGAGGGGCTACTTCAGAGGACTCCTCCACGGTAGAAGAAATCGGAGGAACCGAGAGTGTGGCTGGGGGGTTAGTAGGAAGCCTCACCACATTTTGGGGCACTTCTTGACCCTCGGTCCTAACCCCCTCCAACGCTCCATAGGGCCCAGCCCCCTCAATAGGTTTGTCAGCTGAAGGCGTATCCTCGGCTGCTTTGCTCTGACTTTCGCCTGCCACCGGTAATGTAGTCTCCTCCTCGGAAACAATGGGGATAACCTCGCGTATTGCCGAGGGATAATATACTCTTTCTGCCCTTCTAAGGTCAGACGAGGCATCAACGCCTGCTTGGTTGAGCGCTTCGGTCCAGGTCTGGGAGCAAAAGCGCCTACACACCTCAGGGATTTGGTCCTTGAAGGTAGCTTCAGTCTTAGCCACCCCTTCGGCAAAAGCCTCCTCTTTCGCTTGTTCTAAGGAACGCTCGGTATCTGTTTTCGCAAACACGGCCTCGTCCCTGGCATATTCGGCAACGCCCTTCTCCCAGATCGCATCGACCAGCTTTTTCTTCAGGTCGGCGATGTTCTCTTCAGCTGATCGCAGTCGGCCCTCAACCTCTTGCAATCACTTCATATGATCCTCGGCCTGCTTTTTAGCTGCTGTTAAATTAGAGGCCGTGTTATCTCTGGCCTTTGTCATCTCCTCCAGATTTTTGACCGCCTTTTTTAGATCTGCCTCAGATCTCTTAAGGGCACTTGCAGCTTTCAAAAACTTGTCACGCTCCTGCGCCAAAGCGTTACTCTGGCTACCGACCTCCTCATCTAGCCTGAAAAGGGCCTGGACAGCCTGCCAACAAAAACAGGTACGCCGTAAAGACAAGGGAAGGCGCTAAGCAACAAAATTCAAGCAGAATAAACAAGTACCAGGGGACCCACCATGCCTAGATATCTCTTAAGGTTAAGGGCAACCTCTGGCCCATTCATGCTCCTAAGCTCAGCCATGTCGGCAGGAAGGAGAAGAGACTTCTCCAAGGCGTCAGCTACGAGAGCCCCCTCACCTCCCCGGGATTCCCGAATCGTCGCGTCATCCATCAAGGGTTGACCATGGAGCATGGCAGCGGGCAGCCAGGCCTGGGCCTCGGACTGCTGGGCTATCTCCTTCCCTTTACGTTGACCACCGAGCCTCAGTTGTTTGGATGACCTGTGGATTCCACCTTCCTCTGGCGAAGAATGGGGCTTGCCCCCGTCCATTGGGTCCTTACCCTTAGGAGATCTCTTCCTTTTTGGGTCGGAAGACTCCGACTGTGGGTCTGAGACTGGAGGGATAGAAGACGACCTGGTGCGCATGGACAAAGGCTGGGGCAGAGGTGATGGGGGCTTGGGCTGCGACTTTCTTGGCACACCCTTCTTGGATTTGCCCTCAAGTAGGTCAAGAAGGCTGGTTTGGGGCTGTCTCTTTAAACCCATATCGGCCTGAATACCAACCTTTGGGGACTGAAGATCGGCTTCGGACAAATGGAGGCCCCCTAGATCACCAGAGGGATCCTCGGACTGATCAGCTAGGTTAAACACGCTAAATTCGTCCTCGGACGAGCTCAGTTCAACCACCTCCCTTGTCTTCTTAGGTTCCCCTTCCTCAGTCTCTGTTGCTTGATGGGATGAGGAAGAGCCTGCCAACGGAATGCCTTCCGGAACGTAAGATCCCTCGAAAAATGCAAACCCGTCCTTCACCATAGTGATTTTCCTAAGCCGAGGATCACGAGCCCTAATAACGTACTTTGGGACCGCGAACGACTTCTGGGTTGGGTCGCATCTGAGGATCAGGTGGGCGGCCCTAACCTGGTTATCGGCCTCGTTCAAAAAGAGTTCCGCCCTAAGAACGGCTTCCAAATCCTCCTTGTTGACCAGGTGAAAATGACGTGCGAAGGCGTGTGGATCTGCAGAAACAAAAACAAAGCTCTCGTGATCAATCAATCAAGGCAGATACGCAATGAGAAAAAAATACAAGAACCTGGACCGTCTCCTAATTCGAGTACCCTACCTGGCTCTCCCTCTACTGTCGAGCAGTGGAGACCGTCATGCCATTCCCCCGACACAATGAGGAAATCTTGAGTCAGCCCCTTATTAGAATCGGGAAGGCACTGGATAAGTCGGACCCTATCGTCCCTCGTCTTCATATAGTACGTCTTACCCCTCAAGTGCTGAAGGTTGTAGCACCCGTTTACATCATGGTGAGTTAATCTCAACCCCATCTTCTCATTCAAGGCGTCTACACACCCTAATATCCTAAATACATTAACGGCACACTGGGTAGGGGTCAGCCGAAAATGCCTAAGGTATCCGCTCGTCACTGGCCTCATAGGGATTCTCATCCCTCCCTCTATGAAGGCGACTATGGGGATCACAACTTCACCCTCGTTTCTCTTAATATACCACTCCCCTTCCTCACAATACCTCAAATTCACATTACTGGGTATCCCATAATCAGCAATGAATTTCTTCATCGTCTCGTCGGACTCAACCAACTTCTTAAACTTACCCATTCCTAGCAACGACTAAAGGATCCGAAAGACGGAAAGGAAGAGCAGAATCAAAGAGAATTTTGTGCTACTGAGGGAAGAAGACTTACAGAAATGTGGAGATCCTCCTCGGGCAGTGTGAGAGTTGAACCAGATTCAAGGTATATGCACCAAAAGTCTGTGAGCGCGCAAATAAGGAAGCCAAGCGGTTCAAACAAGTATTTATATCCCCAATTTAAGTTCACCAAGTGTAACCTCTCACCCATAAAAACAGGAATTCACCACCGAACGATTATCATCACACCGTTGGAAGGGGGAAACGTGGAGCCGCCCACAAGTTAATGCGAGTGCACACTAAGTCTCGAAACGCCAAAACATACATTGGGCAGGCGAAAAGTCACCAGGCCCTAACGTGGGCCGCGGTTGGGTGAATCATCTGGAGGGCCCGTGGGTATCAAAACCCTCCTCCCCGTCCGAGGGAACGGGCAGCAGGATTTTGAGGGGCTATTGTGGGGCCCGTGGGCCTGATAGCCTCGACCCATCTTGCATTTGGCCCAAGGTCCATTCCAAGGAAGGATGATCGTCCGAGGATGGCGTATGGAAACCTATGCCTTTTTGAATCCACGCCGAGGACATCCCTGTCCTCGGCATACCAAGGCTAACTCCCGGTGGGGGACAGATCCAGAACCGGTTGTCACCTCCACACTAAATGCACTCATCTAATCCCCTGGCCGCATTAATGGGGATGTAACCCCTAGGCAGGATAACATTGGTCATTGTGAACCACTTAAGTACTGATAAGGCCTCTGATGGGACGGGCGGACAGAGAAAAAGGGCAAATGGATGATCAACAGATGGAAGACGGAGAGAGGACGGAGGGAACTATATAAGAAGGGCAAGCAAAGCAGTAAAGGGGGGGGGGGTGGAACCTCCTCGGACGAGTGCTGAGGATCTACCCTTAGGAATGAAATGGGGCTCTTTCCCCTACAACAACGGGGAAGAGCACCGTGGGGCACTGTCGTTAGTCTGTTAGGGCCTAATTCTTCAACCCACGCTCTAAAAATTGTATTGTCTAGGTCCAATCGAAATTGAGTCCCTACAGGAGCCTATGTCTTGTGAGTTAATTTCTTGAGAAACTTTGGAAGCGGAATATATATTATTTGTGAGGTTAATTACTATGCTTGCCTAATTAATTGCTTAGTTAGCAATCTCTAATTCATAGTTAAATGCAATGTCAAGCTTTATGCTTATTGTGATAGGTTTGCTTGGTATTGTTTAAAGTCTAACTAATCTCCTTTGGAGCTTGGAGAGTTAGGCTTTTTGCGGGTTGCAAGGTAAGTAGCTTGTAATGGGATTTTTGGAAAATAACCATGTTGCATAAACTTTGTTTGGGTCAAACACATTTTGGAAAATTATTTGTGGAACTATGTTTTCTTAAAAAGTATTGTGTTGTGACCCTATTATATATGATTATATATATGAAAAGCGCATCATGTTTAATATTGCATATGGGAAAATGCATGATTTGTTAGTATGGAAGAGATAAACATCTTTGATATAATTCTTGGGAATGGATTCTATGAATTTATTGCATTATTTGCAAATTCTAAAGATGTTTTATCTTGACTTGTGATATTTGGGAAATTGATAAAAAATGTTATTGACAAAGAAATGATTTTGGAAAACTTGAGAACCTTGTGAACATATTGGATATTTCAAAGGTTTTTGTGAAACTACTTGAAATTGAACAGTGTTTTGATTTCATGTAAACTGTGAGCTCTTTATGCTTTTACCCTTAGGCTGTGACATGTGACTACTCGGTGATTACCCAGCCAGATGTCGTAGTCTTTGTGACTTGGTATCTTGGCACCACGTCTTTGTGGCGGATTGATGTCTTCGTGGCATAACTGATGTTTTCGTGGCATAACTTGATGTCTTTGTGGTATACCTAACATCTTTATGGCGGCTTATCACGTGGCCTAAAGTTGGATTTCAGGTTTTAAAAGGGTGTTTTGATAGCTCAAAGTAAATAGTACGTAATTACATGTTGGAATACTTTGAAAAAAAGCTTGGTGCTACATTCTTTTAATCATTCTTGTCATCTTATTAAGAAAAATGGATTTGCTAGATTTTCATGGAAATTCCCAAATTATAACATGTTTTGTAAAATGTCCATTATCATGAAATTTGCATTTCCTCACCCCCATTAATTGTGCTACTTACTGGGCTCTGTCTCATTCCATTATTTTACAAACTTTTTCAGAGTAGGCGACTATCTTTTTGAGACAGCTTTTTTTTTTTTTTTTTGTGGCTAGCAGTAGTTAGACTAATTGCTGATGGAGGCTGACTTTTGTGATGGAGATAATTGATGATGTATAACTTAGAGTAGGCTTGACCGAATTCTTTTGTATCTAATAGTGGTTATGCCTTTATTTCCACTAATGGGACAAGTTGATGATATGTAATTATTTATTCAAACCTCTTTTCTTTTGTGGCCAATGGTCCTTGTAATTATTGCTTACAACTCTGATTTACTTTGAAAGTATATTTAATGGAATTATTATGATAATTCTTGATATTGATACTTGATATGATTTTTATTTGGATGGATTTGTCAAAAGGAACAAAATCTACAGGTACTTTTGAGATATTTTTCTCATGCTTTGGACCCTTTCGGGTTTGGGGCATGACAGTAATCACAGACCACTACCTTCCCAATAACCTCTTTATCTAATGCATTGTGGTTGCAAATGGCTTTGCTCGTGTTGCGTGTGCCATAGTACAAAGGTAAATTAGTAATGAAACCACTCTCTGGAAAGTATGATGTGCCTTCAATGGTAACCCCATTTCCTAGAGTCACTTTTCCGTGGAAACTTCGATCAATTGTGCCAGCCCCAACAGTTGTTATACAAGGTGCTCCATTGTATATTGTTTTAAAACCACCATCATTGCCAGCACCACAGACAACAAAAATCCCTTTCTCAATTGCCGAAAGAGAACCTATGGCAATGGTATCAGTGAAATAAGAAGTCTGATTAATGCCAATGGACAAAGACATGATATGAACCCCATCATCAATTGCTTGGTCCATACCAGCAAGAACATCGGTTGAAAAAGACTCTTTTGTGTCTGTTGCCCAACCAACCTTGTAAATAGCAAGATGTGCACGAGGAGCCACGCCTCTGGCTGTGCCTCTTGCATAACCAAAGTGACCTACACAATGTACATAGTTACCCACCGCTGTGGATGATGTGTGTGTACCATGACCTAGGAAGTCTCTTGCAGAGCTGAAATCTCGTTCCTTGGATATATTAATACCTCCAGCTTGGAGTCCTTTGCTAAACGATTGAGCCCCAATGAGTTTCCTGTTGCAGTATGAAGGGCTAAATGCTATGCCATTCTCACACTTGCCTTTCCATCTTTGTGGCACTGGTGACATACCCTCATTATTAAAGCTCTCGCTCTCTGGCCAAATTCCTGAATCAATGATACCTACAATCACATCTTCTCCATATGAGGCAGCAGGCCATATGCCAACGTTTTGTTGTAGCCCAAGAAACTTCGGGGAGTAGGTTGTCAACAGCTTGCCAAAGGACTCCGGGTATGTGGCAAGGTGAGCCGGAGATTTCTCAACCTCAGATAGCTGAGAGGGTGTAAGCCTCGCACTGAAGCCATGCATGACATGGTTGTATAAGTACAATAACAGTTCCTGGTCGTCACCAGGAGAAGACGACAATGAATTTAAAATGGAACGATGCCATGACTCATGGGTTGATAAAGACAGGCTTCTGAGTGTGGTCCATATGGATGATGTATGTTTGGTATTCTTCGACTTTGGACATTGCATAGTATAATCGAAGAAGAAAAAATAGCAGCAAAGGTAGTGCGTAACTCATCCTTAGGTTAATGTTATTGGAGATAGGCTCAGAAATGATGGAAGAATTGGAATATATGTATATATGTTTTTATGCTTTTTTTTTTTTTTTGATGAACCGAAAGTTTTATTGACAAGCCAAAAGGAGCAGATGAAAGAGAGAGGGCGTATACTTTGCATAAGAAATAAATAAAAAAGAGAGTGGGTATACTTGTAAATGTGCTTTGCATGATTTCAGTAAGTAGAGCTTTCCTTTCAATTTCATGTTTTTCATGGACCAATGAAAATTCAATGTCTTATTATATGGTCCT
This sequence comes from Quercus aquifolioides, assembly GCA_019022515.1. NCBI lineage: Eukaryota > Viridiplantae > Streptophyta > Magnoliopsida > Fagales > Fagaceae > Quercus > Quercus aquifolioides. The sequence continues at coordinate 40,834 of JAFHAW010000037.1, read as the reverse complement.
AAAAAACAAAAACTCCTTGTCTTTTACGATTTGATTTACTATGGCAAGTTCATGAACGGATGGAAATTCCTACTCTATAATAGATTCCCAAAATTGAATGAATGACCTCTTACTTTTTGTTTTTAACGATAGTACATCCAAACTTCTTTGAATATATAACTATTTTCTAAGACAAAGACGGAATCAAGTGGGGCCTAAAGGGGCCAGCCCCCTTACTTGAAAAGAAAAAAAAAAATCGCAAGGATATGCATTAAGTTAGATACTCACATACAACTTTGGTCTCCCTCTCTCCAAAATCTTGTTCCCCATTTGTCAAAATCTCAACCCCACTTCATCAAATTGTGATAAACCTCACAACCTAAACCAATTATTATCTCTTGTGGCTGAGTTGTTGTTGTTTGCTTCTTCTTTTTTCTTTTTCTTTTTTTTCGGGTGGCAAATTGCTAAAAAGTCTAATCAGTTTAGTATGTACTTTAGACTGATATTTTCTAAGACAAAGACGGAATCAGGTTGGGCCCAAAGGGGCCAGCCCCCTTACCTGAAAAGAAAAAAAAAAAAAATCGTAAGGATATGCATCAAGTTAGATACTCACATACAACTTTGGTCCCCCTCTCTCCAAAATCTTGTCCCCCATTTGTCAAAATCTTAGCCCTACTTCATCAAATGGTGATAAACCTCACAACCTAAACCGATTATTATCTCTTGTGGCTGAGTTGTTGTTGTTTACTATCTTTTTTGCGTGGCAAATTTCTAAAAAAGTCTAATCAGTTTAGTATGTACTTCAGACTGATATTTCCTAAGATAGAGACGAAATCAGGTGGGGCCCAAAGGGGCCAGCCCCCTTACCTGAAAAGGATAAAAAAAATCGTAAGGATATGCATCAAGTGAAATACTCACATACAACTTTGGTCCCCCTCTCTCCAAAATCTTGGCCCCCATTTGTCAAAATCTTAGCCCCACTTCATCAAATGGTGATAAACCTCACAACCTAAACCAATTATTATCTCTTGTGGCTGAGTTGTTGTTGTTTGCTATTTATTTATTTATTTTATTTTTTTGTGTGGCAAATTGCTAAAAAGTCTAATCAGTTTAGTAGTACTTCAAATTGATATATCCAGTTTTCATTAATAAAGTTTCCATTGTTTTCTCTCAAAAAAAGAAAGAGTGTAGAAATCTTTTTTGACAATGAGACTGAAGATAAGGTCTCAATTTGGATTCTAAAGATGTGTGGATTTTTTTAAGGGTGATGCTATATATATATATATATATATATATTATATAATATATTATCTATACATAAAGTATGTATGTAGCATGATTTAACCAAAAAAAAAAATCACATATAAAATAAAAAAAATTTACACCAAAAATAAAATATTTTCGATCGAAATTTTTTATTAAATAATTTAGTGATTATAGAGTTTAAGTATATTAATAGTTATAAAACATATTAAAATTTAATCAATTTTAAATAATTTAACATTATTTTACACTCTATCAAATATAAGTCAATATAAGAAAATTATAACAATAATAGGAAAAAGAAGAAAAACATTATTTTCGTAAATGACAGGTGCAATATGGATTTAATTCTAATTCTTAACAATCCAATTGGATCCTTTCATTGTTTCTCAAAAACAATTGTCCTTTCATTAAAAATGTAAAACATTAAAGTAATAACACAATATCTATATGTCTAATTCTCCAAAAGCAAAATAAACAAAGTTTTACTGTTGGTAAATCAGAATGCTTGTATTTATAATAGACACGGTTACTTATCTATATATTTTTGTTCTTCTAAAAAAAAGTTATCTATTTCCGGTAACATATATCTTGAATATACTATGAATTAATGAACTAGTATGATATAATAAGATAAATAAATAATACAACATTTATTTATAGAGACATGTCTATTTTTAGGAAAATATATGTTGGATATGAGCTATGTGTAGTATAAGGATAATAAAGAAAAAAATTGATGCATTAGTGATCGGTTTATATTGTCTAAAAAAAAACTTTGGGGGGCCAATTAATAGTTAAATGTTTTAGTTACAGAATTGTATTTTTAATAAAAAAAATAAGTTGGTGGGAAATTTTTTTTTTTTTTTAGAAAATAGAATCTCTATTCTAGCCTAATCTAAGTATATTTGTGTGTGAAGCCACTACTGATAAAAAAACATTTAGCATCAAACTATACTACTTCAACTCTATCAAAATTCAATAATGAAGAGACATGTGTAAAAAATAACCATATCAATCCAAGAAAAAAACTTCCTCCATATATATCACCCTTTCTTAACGATGAGGCTAAAGATATGGCTTCTAGTCTGGAACTTTTTGTATGTATCCCTTGATTGAATGATTTGGGTTTTAGCACCATGATGCGTCCCATAATCGAAAGAGGCAGGCTTGGGTAATGTTACCATCGAGGTCTTTGTGGATGTCATTCATTTGTTATGTAATCTCTGACCATATATGACGATGGTACTAAGTCAAGATAATGTGCCGTAAGTAATTGTTTCCTTTCTTTTATCTTTGGTCTTATACACTTAAGAGAATCACAAACTGCCAAAATTACAAAAGCTATAATTTTGAGTAGAAGAGAAATGCCATTCACTCAGTTTTATTGGACTATATTCATATTAGCGTGGTGATCGCAAACATAAAACAATATTTGTAGAGAAAATTTAGTACTGTCCAAAACAGATGAGAGTCTTACTATTTAGAGACACGAACACCTCTTGGTAATAGGCATATATTTCCATGAAAAGATATGACATATATGTTATAGAGTTTAACTATATTTATAGTTATAAAGAATATTAAAATTTAAACAAATTTAAATAATTTAACATCATTTTATAATTTAAAAATATATAAGTCAACATAAGAAAAATATAACAACAATAGAAAATAAAGAAAAAACATTATTTTCATAAATGACCGGTGCAATATGGATTTCTAACTCTTAACAATCCAATTTTCTTTTATTTTAGATGGTAAAACATAAAAATAATAACACAGTGTCAATATGTCTAATTCTCCAAAAGCAAAATAACAAAGTTCTATTGTTGGTAAATGAAATAGCTTTCATTTAATAGATTTAGTTATCTATTTCTTCTTCTTCTCATATATCTTGAATATACTTGAATTAATGAACTAGTATGCTATAATAAGATATAAAATAATAATACAATAATTATTTATAGAGACATGTCTATTTTTAGGAAAATATATGTTGGATATGAGCTACGTGTGGTATAAGGATGAAAAAGAAAAAAAATGGTGCATTAGTGATTGATTTATATTGTTTTAAAAAATTCTTGGCGGCCAATTAATAGTTAAATGTTTTAGTTACAGATTTGTGTTTTTAATAAAAAATATAAGATGGTGGGGGAATTTTATAAAGCTAGCGACGCCGCTATTGATAAAAAACTATTTAGTATCAAACTATACTACTTCAACCTTATCAAAATTCAAAAATTAAGAGATAATGTATATGAAAAATAACCATATCAATCCAAGAAAAAATCTCTCTCCATATATCTCCCTTTCTTGAAGAAGAGGCTGAAGATTTGGTTTCTGGTCTGGAACTTTTTGTATGTATCTCTTGATTGAATGATTTGGGTTTTAGCACCACGATGCGTCCCACAATCGAAAGAGGCAGGCTGGGGTAATGTTACCATCGAGGTCTTTGTGGATGTCATTCATTTGTTATGTAATCTCTGACCATATATGAGGATGGTACTAAGTCAAGATAATGTGTCGTAAGTAATTGTTTCCTTTCTTTTATCGTTGGTCTTATACACATAAGAGAATCACAAACTGCCAAAATTACAAAAGCTTTAATTTTGAGTAGAAGAAATATGCCATTTACTCAGTTTTATTGGATTATATTCATTTTAGCGTGGTGATCGCAAACATAAAACAATATTTGTTCAGAAAATTTAGTACTGTCCAAAACAGATGAGAGTCTTACTATTTAGAGACACGAACACCTCTTGGTAATAGGCATATATTTCCATGAATAGATATGACATATATGTTATAGATTTTAACAATATTTATAGTTATAAAAAATATTAAAATTTAAACCAATTTAAATAATTTAACATCATTTTATACTTTAAACATATATAAGTCAACATAATAAAAATATAACAATAATAGAAAATAAAGAAAAAACATTATTTTCATAAATGACAGGTGCAATATGGATTTCTAACTCTTAACAATCCAATTTTCTTTTATTTTAGCTGGTAAAACATAAAAATAATAACACAGTGTCAATATGTCTGATTCTCCAAAAGCAAAATAACAAAGTTTTATTGTTGGTAAATGAAATAGCTTTCATTTAATAGATTTCGTTATCTATTTCTTGTTCTTCTCATTTATCTTGAATATACTTGAATTAATGAACTACTATGCTATAATAAGATATAAAAAAATAATACAATAATTATTTATAGAGACATGTCTATTTTTAGGAAAATATATGTTGGATATGAGCTACGTGTGGTATAAGGATAAAAAGTGATTGATTTATATTGTTTTAAAAAATTCTTGGGGGCCAATTAATAGTTAAATGTTTTAGTTACAGATTTGTGTTTTTAATAAAAAATATAAGATGGTGGGGGAATTTTATAAAGCTAGGGACGCCGCTATTGATAAAAAACTATTTAGTATCAAATTATACTACTTCAACCTTATCAAAATTCAAAAATTAAGAGACAATGTATGTGAAAAATAACCATATCAATCCAAGAAAAAATCTCTCTCCATATATATCTCCCTTTCTTGAAGAAGAGGCTGAAGATTTGGTTTCTGGTCTGGAACTTTTTGTATGTATCTCTTGATTGAATGATTTGGGTTTTAGCACCATGATGCGTCCCATAATCGAAAGAGGCTGGCTGGGGTAATGTTACCATCGAGGTCTTTGTGGATGTCATTCATTTGTTATGTAATCTCTGACCATATATGAGGATGGTACTAAGTCAAGATAATGAGTCGTAAGTAATTGTTTCCTTTCATTTATCGTTGGTCTTATACACATAAGAGAATCACAAACTGCCAAAATTACAAAAGCTATAATTTTGAGTAGAAGAGAAATGCCATTCACTCAGTTTTATTGGATTATATTCATATTAGCGTGGTGATCGCAAACATAAAACAATATTTGTAGAGAAAATTTAGTACTGTCCAAAACAGATGAGAGTCTTACTATTTAGAGACACGAACACCTCTTGGTAATAGGCATATATTTCCATGAAAAGATATGACATATATGTTATAGAGTTTAACTATATTTATAGTTATAAAGAATATTAAAATTTAAACAAATTTAAATAATTTAACATCATTTTATACTTTAAAAATATATAAGTCAACATAAGAAAAATATAACAATAGTAGAAAATAAAGAAAAAACATTATTTTCATAAATGACCGGTGCAATATGGATTTCTAACTCTTAACAATCCAATTTTCTTTTATTTTAGATGGTAAAACATAAAAATAATAACACAGTGTCAATATGTCTAATTCTCCAAAACCAAAATAACAAAGTTCTATTGTTGGTAAATGAAATAGCTTTCATTTAATAGATTTAGTTATCTATTTCTTCTTCTTCTCATATATCTTGAATATACTTGAATTAATGAACTGGTATGCTATAATAAGATATAAAATAATAATACAATAATTATTTATAGAGACATGTCTATTTTTAGGAAAATATATGTTGGATATGAGCTACGTGTGGTATAAGGATAAAAAGTGATTGATTTATATTGTTTTAAAAATTCTTGGGGGCCAATTAATAGTTAAATGTTTTAGTTACAGATTTGTGTTTTTAATAAAAAATATAAGATGGTGGGGGAATTTTATAAAGCTAGGGACGCCGCTATTGATAAAAAACTATTTAGTATCAAATTATACTACTTCAACCTTATCAAAATTCAAAAATTAAGAGACAATGTATGTGAAAAATAACCATATCAATCCAAGAAAAAATCTCTCTCCATATATATCTCCCTTTCTTGAACAAGAGGCTGAAGATTTGGTTTCTGGTCTGGAACTTTTTGTATGTATCTCTTGATTGAATGATTTGGGTTTTAGCACCACGATGCGTCCCACAATCGAAAGAGGCAGGCTGGGGTAATGTTACCATCGAGGTCTTTGTGGATGTCATTCATTTGTTATGTAATCTCTGACCATATATGAGGATGGTACTAAGTCAAGATAATGTGTCGTAAGTAATTGTTTCCTTTCTTTTATCGTTGGTCTTATACACATAAGAGAATCACAAACTGCCAAAATTACAAAAACTTTAATTTTGAGTAGAAGAAATATGCCATTTACTCAGTTTTATTGGATTATATTCATTTTAGCGTGGTGATCGCAAACATAAAACAATATTTGTAGTGAAAATTTAGTACTGTCCAAAACAGATGAGAGTCTTACTATTTAGAGACACGAACACCTCTTGGTAATAGGCATATATTTCCATGAATAGATATGACATATATGTTATAGATTTTAACAATATTTATAGTTATAAAAAATATTAAAATTTAAACCAATTTAAATAATTTAACATCATTTTATACTTTAAACATATATAAGTCAACATAATAAAAATATAACAATAATAGAAAATAAAGAAAAAACATTATTTTCATAAATGACAGGTGCAATATGGATTTCTAACTCTTAACAATCCAATTTTCTTTTATTTTAGCTGGTAAAACATAAAAATAATAACACAGTGTCAATATGTCTGATTCTCCAAAAGCAAAATAACAAAGTTTTATTGTTGGTAAATGAAATAGCTTTCATTTAATAGATTTCGTTATCTATTTCTTGTTCTTCTCATTTATCTTGAATATACTTGAATTAATGAACTACTATGCTATAATAAGATATAAAAAAATAATACAATAATTATTTATAGAGACATGTCTATTTTTAGGAAAATATATGTTGGATATGAGCTACGTGTGGTATAAGGATAAAAAGTGATTGATTTATATTGTTTTAAAAAATTCTTGGGGGCCAATTAATAGTTAAATGTTTTAGTTACAGATTTGTGTTTTTAATAAAAAATATAAGATGGTGGGGGAATTTTATAAAGCTAGGGACGCCGCTATTGATAAAAAACTATTTAGTATCAAATTATACTACTTCAACCTTATCAAAATTCAAAAATTAAGAGACAATGTATGTGAAAAATAACCATATCAATCCAAGAAAAAATCTCTCTCCATATATATCTCCCTTTCTTGAAGAAGAGGCTGAAGATTTGGTTTCTGGTCTGGAACTTTTTGTATGTATCTCTTGATTGAATGATTTGGGTTTTAGCACCATGATGCGTCCCATAATCGAAAGAGGCTGGCTGGGGTAATGTTACCATCGAGGTCTTTGTGGATGTCATTCATTTGTTATGTAATCTCTGACCATATATGAGGATGGTACTAAGTCAAGATAATGAGTCGTAAGTAATTGTTTCCTTTCATTTATCGTTGGTCTTATACACATAAGAGAATCATAAACTGCCAAAATTACAAAAGCTATAATTTTGAGTAGAAGAGAAATGCCATTCACTCAGTTTTATTGGATTATATTCATATTAGCGTGGTGATCGCAAACATAAAACAATATTTGTAGAGAAAATTTAGTACTGTCCAAAACAGATGAGAGTCTTACTATTTAGAGACACGAACACCTCTTGGTAATAGGCATATATTTCCATGAAAAGATATGACATATATGTTATAGAGTTTAACTATATTTATAGTTATAAAGAATATTAAAATTTAAACAAATTTAAATAATTTAACATCATTTTATACTTTAAAAATATATAAGTCAACATAAGAAAAATATAACAATAATAGAAAATAAAGAAAAAACATTATTTTCATAAATGACCGGTGCAATATGGATTTCTAACTCTTAACAATCCAATTTTCTTTTATTTTAGATGGTAAAACATAAAAATAATAACACAGTGTCAATATGTCTAATTCTCCAAAAGCAAAATAACAAAGTTCTATTGTTGGTAAATGAAATAGCTTTCATTTAATAGATTTAGTTATCTATTTCTTCTTCTTCTCATATAACTTGAATATACTTGAATTAATGAACTGGTATGCTATAATAAGATATAAAATAATAATACAATAATTATTTATAGAGACATGTCTATTTTTAGGAAAATATATGTTGGATATGAGCTACGTGTGGTATAAGGATGAAAAAGAAAAAAAATGGTGCATTAGTGATTGATTTATATTGTTTTAAAAAATTCTTGGGGGCCAATTAATAGTTAAATGTTTTAGTTACAGATTTGTGTTTTTAATAAAAAATATAAGATGGTGGGGGAATTTTATAAAGCTAGGGACGCCGCTATTGATAAAAAACTATTTAGTATCAAATTATACTACTTCAACCTTATCAAAATTCAAAAATTAAGAGACAATGTATATGAAAAATAACCATATCAATCCAAGAAAAAATCTCTCTCCATATATATCTCCCTTTCTTGAAGAAGAGGCTGAAGATTTGGTTTCTGGTCTGGAACTTTTTGTATGTATCTCTTGATTGAATGATTTGGGTTTTAGCACCATGATGCGTCCCATAATCGAAAGAGGCTGGCTGGGGTAATGTTACCATCGAGGTCTTTGTGGATGTCATTCATTTGTTATGCAATCTCTGACCATATATGAGGATGGTACTAAGTCAAGATAATGAGTCGTAAGTAATTGTTTCCTTTCATTTATCGTTGGTCTTATACACATAAGAGAATCACAAACTGCCAAAATTACAAAAGCTATAATTTTGAGTAGAAGAGAAATGCCATTCACTCAGTTTTATTGGATTATATTCATATTAGCGTGGTGATCGCAAACATAAAACAATATTTGTAGAGAAAATTTAGTTCTGTCCAAAACAGATGAGAGTCTTACTATTTAGAGACACGAACACCTCTTGGTAATAGGCATATATTTCCATGAAAAGATATGACATATATGTTATAGAGTTTAACTATATTTATAGTTATAAAGAATATTAAAATTTAAACAAATTTAAATAATTTAACATCATTTTATACTTTAAAAATATATAAGTCAACATAAGAAAAATATCACAATAATAGAAAATAAAGAAAAAACATTATTTTCATAAATGACCGGTGCAATATGGATTTCTAACTCTTAACAATCCAATTTTCTTTTATTTTAGATGGTAAAACATAAAAATAATAACACAGTGTCAATATGTCTAATTCTCCAAAAGCAAAATAACAAAGTTCTATTGTTGGTAAATGAAATAGCTTTCATTTAATAGATTTAGTTATCTATTTCTTCTTCTTCTCATATATCTTGAATATACTTGAATTAATGAACTGGTATGCTATAATAAGATATAAAATAATAATACAATAATTATTTATAGAGACATGTCTATTTTTAGGAAAATATATGTTGGATATGAGCTACGTGTGGAATAAGGATGAAAAAGAAAAAAAATGGTGCATTAGTGATTGATTTATATTGTTTTAAAAAATTCTTGGCGGCCAATTAATAGTTAAATGTTTTAGTTACAGATTTGTGTTTTTAATAAAAAATATAAGATGGTGGGGGAATTTTATAAAGCTAGGGACGCCGCTATTGATAAAAAACTATTTAGTATCAAATTATACTACTTCAACCTTATCAAAATTCAAAAATTAAGAGATAATGTATATGAAAAATAACCATATCAATCCAAGAAAAAATCTCTCTCCATATATCTCCCTTTCTTGAAGAAGAGGCTGAAGATTTGGTTTCTGGTCTGGAACTTTTTGTATGTATCTCTTGATTGAATGATTTGGGTTTTAGCACCACGATGCGTCCCACAATCGAAAGAGGCAGGCTGGGGTAATGTTACCATCGAGGTCTTTGTGGATGTCATTCATTTGTTATGTAATCTCTGACCATATATGAGGATGGTACTAAGTCAAGATAATGTGTCGTAAGTAATTGTTTCCTTTCTTTTATCGTTGGTCTTATACACATAAGAGAATCACAAACTGCCAAAATTACAAAAGCTTTAATTTTGAGTAGAAGAAATATGCCATTTACTCAGTTTTATTGGATTATATTCATTTTAGCGTGGTGATCGCAAACATAAAACAATATTTGTAGAGAAAATTTAGTACTGTCCAAAACAGATGAGAGTCTTACTATTTAGAGACACGAACACCTCTTGGTAATAGGCATATATTTCCATGAATAGATATGACATATATGTTATAGATTTTAACAATATTTATAGTTATAAAAAATATTAAAATTTAAACCAATTTAAATAATTTAACATCATTTTATACTTTAAACATATATAAGTCAACATAATAAAAATATAACAATAATAGAAAATAAAGAAAAAACATTATTTTCATAAATGACAGGTGCAATATGGATTTCTAACTCTTAACAATCCAATTTTCTTTTATTTTAGCTGGTAAAACATAAAAATAATAACACAGTGTCAATATGTCTGATTCTCCAAAAGCAAAATAACAAAGTTTTATTGTTGGTAAATGAAATAGCTTTCATTTAATAGATTTCGTTATCTATTTCTTGTTCTTCTCATTTATCTTGAATATACTTGAATTAATGAACTACTATGCTATAATAAGATATAAAAAAATAATACAATAATTATTTATAGAGACATGTCTATTTTTAGGAAAATATATGTTGGATATGAGCTACGTGTGGTATAAGATAAAAAGTGATTGATTTATATTGTTTTAAAAAATTCTTGGGGGCCAATTAATAGTTAAATGTTTTAGTTACAGATTTGTGTTTTTAATAAAAAATATAAGATGGTGGGGGAATTTTATAAAGCTAGCCGCTATTGATAAAAAACTATTTAGTATCAAATTATACTACTTCAACCTTATCAAAATTCAAAAATTAAGAGACAATGTATGTGAAAAATAACCATATCAATCCAAGAAAAAATCTCTCTCCATATATATCTCCCTTTCTTGAAGAAGAGGCTGAAGATTTGGTTTCTGGTCTCGAACTTTTTGTATGTATCTCTTGATTGAATGATTTGGGTTTTAGCACCATGATGCGTCCCATAATCGAAAGAGGCTGGCTGGGGTAATGTTACCATCGAGGTCTTTGTGGATGTCATTCATTTGTTATGTAATCTCTGACCATATATGAGGATGGTACTAAGTCAAGATAATGAGTCGTAAGTAATTGTTTCCTTTCATTTATCGTTGGTCTTATACACATAAGAGAATCACAAACTGCCAAATTACAAAAGCTTTAATTTTGAGTAGAAGAAATATGCCATTTACTCAGTTTTATTGGATTATATTCATATTAGCGTGGTGATCGCAAACATAAAACAATATTTGTTCAGAAAATTTAGTACTGTCCAAAACAGATGTGAGTCTTACTATTTAGAGACACGAACACCTCTTGGTAATAGGCATATATTTCCATGAAAAGATATGACATATATGTTATAGATTTTAACTATATTTATAGTTATAAAAAATATTAAAATTTAAACCAATTTAAATAATTTAACATCATTTTATACTTTAAACATATATAAGTCAACGTAATAAAAATATAACAGTAATAGAAAATAAAGAAAAAACATTATTTTCATAAATGACAGGTGCAATATGGATTTCTAACTCTTAACAATCCAATTTTCTTTTATTTTAGATGGTAAAACATTAAAATAATAACACAGTGTCAATATGTCTGATTCTCCAAAAGCAAAATAACAAAGTTTTATTGTTGGTAAATGAAATAGCTTTCATTTAATAGATTTAGTTATCTATTTCTTGTTCTTCTCATATATCTTGAATATACTTGATCTAATGAACTAGTATGCTATAATAAGATATAAAAAAATAATACAATAATTATTTATAGAGACATGTCTATTTTTAGGAAAATATATGTTGGATATGAGCTACGTGTGGTACAAGGATGAAAAAGAAAAAAAATGATGCATTAGTGATTGATTTATATTTTTTTTAAAAATTCTTGGGGGCCAATTAATAGTTAAATGTTTTAGTGACAGATTTGTGTGTTTAATAAAAAAATATAAGATGGTGGGGGAATTTTATAAAGCTAGGGACGCCGCTATTGATAAAAAAGTATTTAGTATCAAATTATACTACTTCAACCTTATCAAAATTCAATAATTAAGAGATAATGTATGTGAAAAATAACCATATCAATCCAAGAAAAATTCTCTCTCCATATATATCTCCCTTTCTTGAAGATGAGGCTGCAGATTTGGTTTCTGGTCTTGAACTTTTTGTATGTATCTCTTGATTGAATGATTTGGGTTTTAGCACCATGATGCATCCCATAATCGAAAGAGGCAGGCTTGGGTAATGTTGCCAACGAGGTCTTTGTGGATGTCATTCATTTGTTATGTAATCTCTGACCATATATGAGGTTGGTACTAAGTCAGGATAATGTCTCGTAAGTAATTGTTTTCATTCTTTTATCTTTGGTTTTATACACATAAGAGAATCACTAACTGCCAAAATTACAAAAGCTTTACTTTTGTGTGGAAGTGAAATACCATGTACTCAGTTTTATTGGATTATATTCATATTAGGGTGGTGATCGCAAATATAAAACAATATATGTGGAGAAAAGTTAGTACTGTCCAAAACAGATGAGAGTCGTACTATTAAGAGACACGAACACCTCTTGGTAATAGGCATATATTTCCATGAAAAGATATGACATAAATGCGATAGTGTTTAATTATATTTATAGTTTTAAAAAATATTAAAATTTAACCAATTTAACATCATTTTATACTCTAAACATATATAAGTCAATATATGAAAAATATAATAGTAATAGAAAATAAAGAAAAAACATTATTTTCATAAATGACAGGTGCAATATGGATTTCTAACTCTTAATAATCCAATTTCCTTTATTTTAAAAGGTAAAACATAAAAATAATAACACAATGTCAATATGTCTAATTCTCCAAAAGCAAAATAACAATTTTTATTGTTGGTAAATGAAATTGCTTTTATTTTGTAGATTTATTTATCTATTTCTTGTTCTAATCATATATCTTGAATATACTTGAATTAATGAACTAGTATGCTATAATAAGATATAAAAAAATAATACAATAATTATTTATAGAGACACATGTCTATATTTAGGAAAATATATGTTGGATATGAGCTACGTGTGGTATAAGGATGAAAAAGAAAAAAAAATGATGCATTAGTGATTGATTTATATTGTTTTACAAAATTCTTGGGGGTCCAATTAATAGTTAAATGTTTTAGTTACAGATTTGTGTGTTTAATAAAAAATATAAGATGGTGGGGGAATTTTATAAAGCTAGGGACGCCGCTATTGATAAAAAAGTATTTAGTATCAAATTATACTACTTCCACCTTATCAAAATTCAATAATTAAGTGATAATGTATGTGAAAAATAACCATATCAATCCAAGAAAAAATCTCTCTCCATATATATCTCCCTTTCTAGAAGATGAGGCTGAAGATTTGGTTTCTGGTCTGGAACTTTTTGTATGTATCTCTTGATTGAATGATTTGGGTTTTAGCACCATGATGCGTCCCATAATCGAAAGAGGCAGGCTTGGGTAATGTTACCATCGAGGTCTTTGTGGATGTAATTCATTTGTTATGTAATCTCTGACCATATATGAGTTTGGTACTAAGTCAAGATAATGTCTCGTAAGTAATTGTTTTCATTCTTTTATCTTTGGTTTTATACACATAAGAGAATCACTAACTGCCTAAATTACAAAAGTTTTAATTTTGTGTGGAAGAGAAATACCATGTACTCAGTTTTATTGGATTATATTCATATTAGGGTGGTGATCGCAAACATAAAACAATATATGTGGAGAAAAGCTAGTACTGTCCAAAACAGATGAGAGTCTTACTATTAAGAGACACGAACACCTCTTGGTAATAGGCATATATTTCCATGAAAAGATATGACATAAATGCTATAGAGTTTAATTATATTTATAGTTTTAAAAATATTAAAATTTAACCAATTTTAAATAATTTAACATCATTTTATACTTTAAACATATATAAGTCAATATATGAAAAATATAATAGTAATAGGAAAAAAAAAACATTATTTTCGTAAATGACAGCTGCAATATGGATTTCTAACTCTTAATAATGCAATTTCCTTTATTTTAAAAGGTAAAACATAAAAATAATAACACAATGTCAATATGTCTAATTCTCCAAAAGCAAAATAACAAATTTTTATAGTTGGTAAATGAAATTGCGTTTATTTAGTAGATTTAGTTATCTATTTCTTGTTCTTCTCATATATCTTGAATATACTAGAATTAATGAACTAGTATGCTATAATAAGATAAAAAAAAATAATACAATAATTATTTATAGAGACATGTCTATTTTTAGTAAAATATATGTTGGATATGAGCTACGTGTGGTATAAGGATGAAAAAGAAAAAAAAAATGATGCATTAGTGATTGATTTATATTGTTTTACAAAATTCTTGGGGGCCAATTAATAGTTAAATGTTTTAGTTACAGATTTGTGTTTTTAATCAAAAAATATAAGATGCTGGGGGAATTTTATAAAGCTAGGGACGCCGCTATTGATAAAAAAGTATTTAATATCAAATTATACTACTTCAACCTTATCAAAATTCAATAATTAAGAGATAATGTATGTGAAAAAGAACCATATCAATCCAAGAAAAAATATCTCTCCATATATATCTCCCTTTCTTGAAGATGAGGCTGAAGATTTGGTTTCTGGTCTGGCACTCTTTTTATGTATCTCTTGATTGAATGATTTGGGTTTTAGCACCATGATGCATCTCATAATCGAAAGAGGCAGGCTTGGGTAATGTTACCAACGAGGTCTTTGTGGACGTCGTTCATTTGTTATGTAATCTCTGACCATATATGAGGATGGTACTAAGTCAAGATAATGTGCCGTAAGTAATTGTTTCCTTTCTTTTATCTTTGGTCTTGTACACTTAAGAGAATCACTAACTGCCTAAATTACAAAAGCTTTAATTTTGAGTAGAAGAGAAATGCCAATTACTCAGGTTTATTGGATTATATTCATATTAGGGTGGTGATCGCAAACATAAAACAATATTTGTAGAGAAAATTTAGTACTGTCCGAAACAGATGAGAGTCTTACTATTAAGAGACACGAACACCTCTTGGTAATAGCATACATTTCCACGAAAAGATATGACATAAATGCTATAGAGTTTAATTATATTTATAGTTTTAAAAAATATTAAAATTTAACCAATTTTAAATAATTTAACATCATTTTATACTTTAAACATATATAAGTCAACATAAGAAAAATATAACAATAATAGAAAATAAAGAAAAAACATTATTTTCATAAATGACAGGTGCAATATTGATTTCTAACTCTTAACAATCCAATTTTTTTTTATTTTATATGGTAAAACATAAAAATAATAACACAGTGTCAATATGTCTGATTCTCCAAAAGCAAAATAACAAAGTTTTATTGTTGGTAAATGAAATAGCTTTCATTTAATAGATTTAGTTGTCTATTTCTTGTTCTTCTCATATATCTTGAATATACTTGAATTAATGAACTAGTATGCTATAATAAGATATAAAAGAATAATACAATAATTATTTATAGAGACATGTCTATTTTTAGGAAAATATATGTTGGATATGAGCTACGTGTGGTATAAGGATGAAAAAGAAAAAAAATGGTGCATTAGTGATTGATTTATATTGTTTTAAAAAATTCTTGGGGGCCAATTAATAGTTAAATGTTTTAGTTACAGATTTGTGTTTTTAATAAAAAAAATATAAGATGGTGGGGGAATTTTATAAAGCTAGGGACGCCGCTATTGATAAAAAAGTATTTAGTATCAAATTATACTACTTCTACCTTATCAAAATTCAAAAATTAAGAGATAATGTATGTGAAAAATAACCCTATCAATCCAAAAAAAAAAATCTCTCTCCATATATATCTCCCTTTCTTGAAGAAGAGGCTGAGGATTTGGTTTCTGGTCTGGAACTTTTTGTATGTATCTCTTGATTGAATGATTTGGGTTTTAGCACCATGATGCGTCCCATAATCGAAAGAGGCAGGCTTGGGTAATGTTACCATCGAGGTCTTTGTGGATGTGATTCATTTGTTATGTAATGTCTGACCATATATGAGGATGGTACTAAGTCAAGATAATATGCCGTAAGTAATTGTTTCCTTTCTTTTATCTTTGGTCTTATACACATAAGAGAATCACAAACTGCCAAAATTACAAAAGCTATAATTTTGAGTAGAAGAGAAATGCCATTTACTCAGTTTTATTGGATTATATTCATATTAGCGTGGTGATCGCAAACATAAAACAATATTTGTAGAGAAAATTTAGTACTGTCCAAAGCAGATGAGAGTCTTACTATTTAGAGACACGAACACCTCTTGGTAATAGGCATATATTTCCATGAAAAGATATGACATATATGTTATAGAGTTTAACTATATTTATAGTTATAAAAAATATTAAAATTTAAACAAATTTAAATAATTTAACAACATTTTATACTTTAAACATATATAAGTCAACATAAGAAAAATATAACAATAATAGAAAATAAAGAAAAAACATTATTTTCATAAATGACAGGTGCAATATGGATTTCTAACTCTTAACAATCCAATTTTCTTTTATTTTAGATGGTAAAACATAAAAATAATAACACAGTGTCAATATGTCTAATTCTCCAAAAGCAAAATAACAAATTTTATTGTTGGTAAATGAAATAGCTTTCATTTAATAGATTTAGTTATCTATTTCTTGTTCTTCTCATATATCTTGAATATACTTGAATTAATGAACTAGTATGCTATAATAAGATATAAAAGAATAATACAATAATTATTTATAGAGACATGTCTATTTTTAGGCAAATATATGTTGGATATGAGCTACGTGTGGTATAAGGATGAAAAAGAAAAAAAATGGTGCATTAGTGATTGATTTATATTGTTTTAAAAAATTCTTGGGGGCCAAATAATAGTTAAATGTTTTAGTTACAGATTGTGTTTTTAATAAAAAATATATGATGGTGGGGGAATTTTAAAAGCTAGGGATGCCGTTATTGATAAAAAAATATTTAGTATCAAATTATACTACTTCAACCTTATCAAAATTCAATAATTAAGAGATAATGTGTAAAAAAATAACCATATCAATCCAAGAAAAAATCTCTCTCCATATATATCTCCCTTTCTTGAAGATGAGGCTGAAGATTTGGTTTCTGGTCTAGAACTTTTTGTATGTATCCCTTGATTGAATGATTTGGGTTTTACCACCATGATGCGTCTCATAATTGAAAAAGGTAGGCTTGGGTAATGTTACCATCGAGGTCTTTGTGGATGTCATTCATTTGTTATGTAATCTCTAACCATATATGAGGGTGGTACTAAGTCAAGATAATGTCTCGTAAGTAATTGTTTCCTTTCTTTTATCTTTGATTTTATACACATAAGAGAATCACTAACGGCCGAAATTACAAAAGCTATACTTTTGTGTGGAAGAGAAATACCATTTACTCAATTTTACTGGATTATATTCATATTAGGGTGGTGATCGCAAACATAAAACAATATCTGTAGAGAAAAGTTTGTACTGTCCAAAACAGATTAGAGTCTTACTATTAAGAGACACGAACACCTCTTGGTAATAGGCATTGTAGACATCAAAATTTTATGATGTATTCACAACCGTTTGATTGTGCATGATAAAATATTTGTGATCAAATTAATCTCCAATTGATGAGGTGGGTGATCAGCAAATGAAATCAAGGCATGTGGCAATATCAAATAAGAATGCCATATGGCGATGTCAGAAGAAAAGACATATATAGAAAGTTCTTATTAAATGGGAGACTAAATTAAATCTATAATTAGCTCTCAATAAATGCTGAGAGAAAATTCCAAATTAAATATTATTGAGTTGCCTATAAATAGAGGCTTCTCATATGAGGAAAATGGAAAAGAAAAAAAAAAAAAAGAACACTTAGAGAGAAAATACGACCGACACTCTGCCAAAATAGAGAGTCATCTCTAAAGTTCACAAGAATTCCATTGTTCATCAAGGCTTATTCCTACTTCTTCAAATCAAAGTGGGGATTCTCCTTGAATCAAGTTCGAGATCAAGCCAACGGCCCTCGCATCAAATCAAGCACATTCAACTATTCATTCAACTTGGAGACATCAAAGCACGATTCAAGATCAAGCTTTATAGCCCCTTCGGATCATAACGTTTCTTGGAGATTGAATCAGATGAATTTATTGTACTCTTTCATTGTAAAGATTTATACAGAGGATTGTACTCACATATATACAAATCAAATACAAATTGATTATTTGTTACACTATTTCGTGATCGTGTGATTTACTTTTACGAAAATTGTGTGTACAGGCATATATTTCCATGAAAAGATATGACACATATGTTATGGAGTTTAATTATATTTATAGTTTTAAAAAATATTAAAATTTAACCAATTTTAAATAATTTAACATCATTTTATACTTTACACATATATAAGTCAATATAAGAAAAATATAACAGTAATAGAAAATAAAGAAAAAACATTATTTTCATAAATGACAGATGCAATATGGATTTCTAACTCTTAATAATCCAATTTTCCTTTATTTTAAAATGTAAAAGATAAAAATAATAACACAATGTCAATATGTCTAATTCTCCAAAAGCAAAATAACAAAGTTTTGTTGTTGGTAATTGAAATTGCTTTTATTTAATAGGTTTAGCTATCTATTTCTTGTTCTTCTCATATATCTTGAATATACTTGAATTAATGAACTAGCATTCTATAATAAGATATAAAAAATAAAATAATAATTATTTATAGTGACGTGTCTATTTTTAGGAAAATATATGTTGGATATGAGCTATGTGTGGTAGAAGGATGAAAAAGAAAAAACGAAATGATGCATTAGTGATTGATTTATATTATTTTACAAAATTCTTGGGGGATCAATTAATAGTTAAATGTTTTAGTTACGGATTTTTGTTTTTAATAAAAGAATATAAGATGGTGGATGAATTTTAAAAAGCTGTGGACGCCGCTATTGATAAAAAGATATTTAATATCAAATTATTCTACTTCAACCTTATCAAAATTCAATAATTAGGAGATAATGTGTGTGAAAAATAACCATATCAATCCAAGAAAAAATCTCTCTCCATATATATCTCCCTTTCTTGAAGATGAGGCTGAAGATTTGGTTTCTGGTTTGGAACTTTTTGTATGTATCTCTTGATTGAATGATTTGGGTTTTACCACCATGATGCATCTCATAATCGAAAGAGGCAGGCTTGGGTAATGTTACCATCGAGGTCTTTATGGATGTCATTCATTTGTTATGTAATCTCTGACCATATATGAGGATGGTACTAAGTCAAGATAATGTGCCGTAAGTAATTGTTTCCTTTCTTTTTTCTTTGGTCTTATACACATAAGAGAATCGCTAACTTCCTAAATTACAAAAGCTTTACTTTTGTGTGGAAGAGAAATACCATGTACTCAGTTTAGGATTATATTCATATTAGGGTGGTGATCGCAAACATAAAACAATATTTGTAGAGAAAATTTAGTACTGTCCAAAACAGATGAGGGTCTTACTATTTAGGGACACGAACACCTCTTGGTAATAGGCATATATTTCCATGAAAAGATATGACATATATGTTATAGAGTATAAGTATATTTATAGTTATAAAAAATATTAAAATTTAACCAATTTTAAATAATTTAACATCATTTTATACTTTAAACATATATAAGTCAACATAAGAAAAATATAACAATAATAGAAAATAAATAAAAAACATTGTTTTCATAAATGACAGGTGCAATATGGATTTCTAACTCTTAATAATCCAATTTTCCTTTATTTTAAATGGTAAAACATAAAAATAATAACACAGTGTCAATATGTCTAATTCTCCAAAAGCAAAATAACAAAGTTTTGTTTTTGGTAAATGAAATTGCTTTTATTTAATAGATTTAGTTATCTATTTCTTGTTCTTCTCATATATCTTGAATATACTTGA
The DNA here is from genome assembly GCA_019022515.1 of Quercus aquifolioides. NCBI lineage: Eukaryota > Viridiplantae > Streptophyta > Magnoliopsida > Fagales > Fagaceae > Quercus > Quercus aquifolioides. The sequence continues at coordinate 20,640 of JAFHAW010000037.1, read as the reverse complement.
ATTAATGAACTAGTATGCTATAATAAGATATAAAAAAAATAATACAATAATTTATCATAGAGACATGTCTATTTTTAGGAAAATATATGTTGGATATGATGTACGTGTGGTATAAGGATGAAAAGGAAAAAAATGATGCATTAATGATTGATTTATATTGTTTTAAAAAATTCGTGCGGGGCAAATTAATAGTTAAATGTTTTAGTTACAGATTTGTGTTTTTATTAAAAAATATAAGATGGTTAGGGAATTTCAAAAAGCTAGGGACTCCGCTATTGATAAAAAAAATATTTAGTATCAAATTATACTACTTCAGCCTTATCAAAATTCAGTAATTAAGAGATGTGTGTGAAAAATAACCATATCAATCCATGAAAAAATCTCTCTCCATATATATCTCCCTTTCTTGAAGTTGAGGCTGAAGATTTGGTTTCTAGTCTGGAAATTTTTGTATGTATCTCTTGATTGAATGATTTGGGTTTTAGCACCATGATGCATCTCGTAATCGAAAGAGGCAGGCGTGTGTAATGTTACCATCGAGGTTGCTTAATGTTACTATTGGCAACAAAATTGTGTTTTGTCGTGAAATACAGTTCTTGTGGTAGTGATAACTTGTTCTTAGTAGTCCGAGGTCGGATAAACAGTAATGAAGATGTGAGACTCAGATCTCCATGAGCAAGCTACGAATGAGAAGGCTTGGGAAGGTAGGCCGAGGAGGAGTATCTCCTCAGCTAAACGAAGCAGATGTTGGAAAGTGTGTTCTATCATCTAGAGTGACGTTTCAGGAAGTTCTATTGATAAGGATATGCATTGTGAATGTACAGGACAAATGGGGGTTGCGAAATATCTAAGGGAAAGCTGCTACCACCGCATTGAATACTCTGCAGCTAACTCTCTAACCACATTAATGAGGAAGTGATACCTGAACAGTAGTTTTCAACCTTACAGCTACTCCCCAAAGACTTCAAGAAAGTGCTGATGTGACAAAGATTAAGACCAACAATCTAATTTACTCGAGGAGAGCAGAGATAAAAGAGAAAAGATAGTATAAAATAGAATGGGAGGCCCTAAGCGAGAGGGATCGGAGAATTAAGAGAAAAACATTGTAGTAATAAGAACTGTACTTGTAATTAACTTCTAGAATTATATACAAAAACTGATCTCCTTGAATTGTGCCGAGGTCGATTTTCTTAGATAAAACCAGTTTATGTTTACTTTATTGTCATTTGGATCCACTATAATCGTAACCCAACTCATTAGAGCCTAGTTTTCCAACTCACTCTCTACAAATTTATTGTATTGGGCTCTTTGAGTCTAAATCCTTTTAACTTTTGGGCTTAGGACCCAAATCGTGCCCTTACACTCTTGTTTTAAACTCGATTTTCTAAAAATTGAGTTTCAATGAAAAACTCGATTTGGCGAAAATAGAGTTATAGACAATCAAATTTAAAAATAAAAAAATAAAAAACCAGCATGGAACTCGAGTTCCATTCAAGAAACTCGAGTTCATGTAACTCGAGTTCCATGCAAATTTTTTCACACAACTTGATTTTCTAAAAATCGAGTTTCAAAACAGGGGCATATCTTAATTAGTTTCAGACAGAGGGCATTTTGTTGGAAAGTTTGGCTGAAAGGGGCAAAACCCATTTTGGCCTATCTAGTGGCTATATGATTGCACAAAAAGATTTATGAGTTAACTTGAAGATTTAATCCAATGATGGAGCTACGACTTGACTTGAGAGAGGGTAATAAATATATGATAAATTTATGCACATGCATGTGAACATGTATATATAGTCTTTGAGATCATAACCAAAAATCAAAAGTGATTTTTATTTTTAAATTCTAAGTGAAATTTAATGTAAGAAAACCCATAAAAAGATAGTATGTTTATTTTAGTATGTTTATCTATTACGATTTTATCACATGAGTAATCTCTTTTTGAATTTATTTTAAGTCAAAATTTCCCTTACGAATGGAAATATTTTTAGTAGTTAAATAATAATAGGTGGAATTTATGTTAATTTATGTTATTTTAGTTAATATATGATCATAAAAATTTAAATTTTTAATAATTCGAAACTCTATATAATAAACATTTATGTATTTGAAACTTTTGAGCTTAATTAACTTGAAAACAATATCAGATTCAACGGTTTATTATATAATAATCTCCATACTTTATTGTTTATAAAAAAATTTATTAAGGAGAATAAATAATTACAAAAAGAATGTGAGATCTTATTATCTTTTTTTTTTTTTGGGTACTTTAGAAAGCTAATAATAATGTTCTTTTGTTTTTTCCTCTTTGATTAAACTCTTGCTTCTTTATTTTAATTTTATACTCTAATTTTTTTTTTCTTTAATACGTTCTGTTAGGTTCTAAAGAGTTAAGAATTAAATATTTAGAATCATTATTGTATTATGTTGGCAAACTGATATCAAAACATGTCTAATCTAAGTGTTTAGACAATGCTTAAATAAGGGTGTTTCAAGTTTTGAAATCCAGCTGTTTGCAGAAAAAGAAAAGTGAGGTTCTGCCTTTCTCGACCAATCGAGAATTAGGCTCGACCGATCGAAAATCGCAGGCAAAGTTTTTCTACAGAATTTTTAAACAGGCCTAAGCCAGCAAAAACGTTTAGGGTTTCACTTAAAACTTCTCCACATATAAAAGGTAAACCCTGGTCACGTTTTGAAGGTGTTGAAGAAGACTTGTGTGCTACTCTTTGTGAGATTTGAGAGGTTTTGTACCTTCTAACTATACAAGAATCTACCGGAGCTAAAACTACAATCAATGATTGGTAAAACTAGTTGCTGCATCAAGATCAACAAGTGAAGGTTATCTGAAACCTTTGAGTGGAGCCTTAAAGTCACAAGCAAGGTGGCTTGTGTTGCTGTAAATCCAAGAAGAGAAGGAGTCCGTGAATTCGGAGCTTGCACGTGGTCATGTCAGTAAGTTACTACTGGAGGTAGCATTAGATTTAGGGTTAAATCTTTTGAAAAAACTTCGATTATCTTATAGTGGATTTGGTTTACCTTGATGATAGTTAGGTCAAACCCTCCTCAAGTTTTTACCTTGAAACGGTTAGTTTTATCAGTTTTTCTAGATAATCATACCGTGGTATTATTTACTTTTCTGCATCTTTGCATGATATGATTTGTTTGTGTTTATTATAGATCTGAATAATTAATCTAAGTAATCACTTGATTAATAAACTAGGTTAAACTATCTCTTAAAGGGATCTAAACGAACTTTCATGTTCTAAACCATAATAAACATAATAAAATATGACATATAATGGCCTACTAATTATATAAATAAGAAAAGTGTACCAAGGCAGAAAGAAAATTTAAAAAAAAAATTATGATTAATTTAATTGGGGTGTGTTTTGTATTATGCAAATCTTAGAGCTAACAATTTTTTTTGATTAGATGACTAGGGTTCAAATAGTACTCCAGTGGTAATGACACCTACTATCACATGCTCAAATCATATGATGAATCCATGATCATGCATACGAATGTCCATTTAGATTTAGTCACCTAGGTTTAGGGATTCAATTCGTTCATGCATCTTAATTCTTAAATCTAGGGTTTAATGCGTCTCATTATGTTTTCATGCATCTTAACAATTCAACATGTTTTGGTTTTTTTTTTTTTTGGCATCATATTCAATATAAAAAAGACATTAGGATTTTCTCTATGTCATTCATTCACTCATTCACCTCCTCCCTTCACATATAACCATGGAAATTATATGTTCAAAAAAACCTAAGGAGGAGGTGAAGGGAGGAGGTTGCTCAATCAGAGTCGGTGGAGCTAAGTCAAAGTTCAAGCTTATAGAAGAACGGTACATTTTGATGAAGAAATAGGAGTGCAGAAAGTTCTCTTTGGTGGGAATGCGGAAGTCATGATTAAAACGAGACCAGTTTTGCTCATTATGGTCACGAAATTGACAAAACAACGAAAATGGTTACTTTTTTTTTTTTTTTTTTTTGAGAAACAAGAAAATGGTTACTAGTCTAAGATGGTCTCTGCTTTTTCAGATGTTACACGCAACAGTAATATTGTTGCTCATGCGCTTGCTAGTTTCTAGAAGGCAAAAGTTTCAAGACCAGCCTCAAGTATGGTTAGAAGACACACTTTATATATATATATATATATATATATAAAGCAACCTTTAAATAGATTAAAATCGGCATACTATTATACTGTCTTATTAAACTGCAAAGGTTGAACTCAAAAACAACACCATCTCTTGCTACTGCAAAAGTATTACACGCTAGACTCTTTTCACTGGTCCTAACAGTAAATTAGGACCACTGATTTTATTGGTAGATACAAAAACTACCATATATGACAACTTCAATCTTACATCACATAGCCAACATATAGTTATAGCACAACAGTCTTTTGAGATTTGCTTGATCAACAAACCCTTTATTTGAACTGAGAAGGAATATAGCCTAGACACCCTCAGCAATTTTTTTTTTTTTTTTTTTGAAAACAAACTGAACCTTTCATTCATAACAGGCTATATTCCTGAGGAAACCATAAATTACCCTTGAAAAACAGAGCACAAGCTACAGAACAGAGCATAACAAAAAAAGGAACACAGCAACAACCTAGACCACAACTTAGACGACTTTAACCTGTTCCCTCAGCAATTGATCATAGTATTTAGCACGGGAACATGCCAATATTGTCTACTAGAAATCGTCAATATTGATAGCCACTATAGGACTTGATACTACGTGGCTATCTTGATCTATCCATTTGAGAAAACCATAAATTACCCTTTGAGAAAATTTTCTATCAAGCTCAATGCTCACAACAAAACTTCGAGTCTGATATTTGCGGGTGAATGTAAGAGTCGTTGGTTTAACACTTACTTTCAATCCGGTGGGAATGTTCTCCCAATATGCCCGGTAAACAGCTTTATCGTTTCCAACATTTGTCACAACCCTGCCAAAGTTCATTGCCACTGGATATATGGTTTTGGTTGTGAGTGCGGCCGTGAAAGAGGGATAGTTTAGATCATCATTAGATTTGTTGCTACAACTCCATTGAGGTCGTCTAATGAGAGCACTCATTTGCTCCTTAGTGTGTTCCACGCCACACAGAAAATCAACATAATCTTGGAAACCAATGTCATAGATGAGTCCTGGATCCATCGCTTTATTCGGATCGATGTGGCCAGCCCCAAACTCCAGAGGGCAGCCTAATTCATTTGTAAATTCGCTTTTAATAATTCTGCCAGTATTGTCCATGGCATAGGCTGTGGTCATCATAGCCGATCGGATAGCTGCTGGGCTCCACTCGGGATGGACTGCTTTCAGTAAAGCTCCGACGCCAGCAACATGTGGTGTTGCCATTGATGTGCCCGACATGAGTTTATAATCTGTAACCAAATCGTAGTTTCCGACTTTGATGGACTCGGGTACAGACGCGGCTAAAACATCAACTCCTGGAGCAATAATATCTGGCTTTAAAACTCCTGGACTGATTGGATTTGGACCTTTTGAAGAGAAACTGGCCACTTGAGGGGCAGGCTTTGTACCCAACCTCGTTAACACAAAACTCATGTCTTTCACTTTCGGGTTTTTCAAGCTTTTCACATACTCTTTAACCAAAGTCCCCGAACCAGTTGGCAAAATAAGGCTCGGAAAGCTGTACTTCTCATGTGGCAACATGATGTACTTCTCATGTGATAATGGAAAGTATAAATCTGTGATGATAGCCGCCGAAGCACCTGCCCTTTCAACCTCCTCAATTTGTTGAGAAACATTTGACCCTGAGTAATCACAGATGACTGCCTTTCCAGCAACCTCCTTTCTATCCAATGTTCTGTCCTTGCAAATTGCTTTACTCACGTTGTCTTTGCCATAGTACAAAGGCAAATCAGTAAAGAAAACGCTCATTGGAAAGTATGATGTACCTTCAATGGAAACCCCATTTTTTAGAGTCATTTTTGCATTGAAACTTCGATCAAGTGTGCCAGCCCCAACAGTTGTGATCCAAGGTGCTACATTGTCTACTGTTTTAAAATAACGAGCATTGCCGGCAGCACAAACAACAAAAATCCCTTTCTCAATTGCTGCAAGAGAACCCTGGGCAACAGGATCAGTGAAATAAGTCTTAAGGCGAAGAACACTAATATCCTCATCGCCAAGAGACAAAGACATTATATCAACCCCATCAAGAATTGCTTGTTCCATGCCAGCAAGAACATCACTGTTTACACCACCGTCTAACCAGAGGACTTTGTAGACGGCAAGACGTGCACGAGGAGCCACCCCAACGGCCGTGCCTCTTGCATATCCAAAGTAACTTACTCCAGGAACATGATTACCAACTGCTGTGGATGCTGTGTGCGTACCATGACCCGAGACGTCTCTTGGAGAAAGAAATTCGCCTTTCTCAAATGCGTTAGAACGTTGAGCTTGTAATCCTTTGTAATAGAATCGAGCCCCAATGAGTTTCTTGTTGCAATATGAAGGGCTAAAATCCGTGCCATTCTCACATTTGCCCTTCCATTTTTTCGGCACGGGTGGCATGCCCTCGTCGTTAAAACTCTCGCTTTCTGGCCAAACTCCTGTATCAACCACGCCTACGATCACATCTTCTCCATACGAGGCAGTAGGCCAGATGCCAAAGTTGTCTTGTAGCCCAAGAAACTTAGGGGAGTAGGTTGTCATTGGCTTAACAAAGGACTCTGGGTAAGTAGCAAGGTGAGACGGAGATTCCTCAATCTCAGATAGTTGAGAGGGTGTGAGCCTAGCGCTGAAGCCGTGCATGACATTGTTGTATGAGTACAACAGTAGTTCTTTGTCATCAGCAGGAGATGATGACAATGATTTTAGGATGGAACGATGCCATGACTCATGGGTTAAGAAAGATTCAGGCTTGTGAGTTTGATCCATGTGGATGATATATGTCTGGTAGTTTTCAGATTTGGACACTGCATTGACAAAAGGAAGCAGAAACAATAGCAACAAGAGTAGTTCACAGTGTGAAATCAGATGGGAGAAACTCATCTTCATGGTTATGGTAGTGATGGGCTATTGGACTTGGAAACAATATGCTAATAGAATGGTCTATATATAGGGTAATAACTAACGCACGCACACTCACTTTTTTTTTTGCCTAAGCTTAGAATCCTCCTTTACATGACCCAAAAATAGAAGTGGAATATCTTTTTTGTGGACCCGTTGTAAAATCCTGTCCAGTAAGATCATCTTTTCTATGACAATTTGGTATCAAAAACTAATAATTCTACAAGTTACAGCTCGCTCGGGTCTACAACCAGAACTCATTAACCCCCTTTTTTTTTTCTTTTTCTTTTTTCATACCCAAACCTGATTTGACCTAAATCAGGCAATGACAGCTTTATGAATTTTGTTTAAAAGATCATTAAGAAATTAAAATTAATAAAAATAAACTTGAATATATTAAATTATAAAAAATATATATATGAATTTTTATAATTTCTTTTTACAAATTTTTAAATTTTGAATGGTTATTTTTTTTTTTGAATAGTTAGACGATAGTTTATTATAAGTATTTATTACCAATATGGCAACCTATCTATAAAAATTTGTGGCGTTTAGAGCTTTTGGTAATCAGGCTTATTGGATTGGCTTAAAGAAATAGCAACTCGATCTAATCATTAGAAAAAAAAACAAAAATATAAAGGCTTAAATAAAAGGCAACCAGAGGAAAAGAGAAAAGACAGCAGAGTCTTGGATGCATCTGTTATTGCACGATTTGACTCATGCTTCTTGAATTATTATCCACTTGGAATTTCATTCATGTAGATTTATGGTTTCAATTTGACCCATGCTTTTGTTTCACTTTTTCTGTTCCAATTCCAATCTCTGCCCCACAAATAAAAATGTGATGAGTGTCTAATTATTTAAGTAAAACTTAATTTCATGCCTTAAACTTATTTCAGTTCTAAATAAAATAAATAAATAAATAAAACAAAAAGAAACCCAACACATTCCCACCACCACCTTAACTTTTTCCGGCGCCACTAGTATTCCCACGACCGAGAGCGATTTCACCGCCGGTGAGATTCTGCTGAATGGGAGCGGTCTCGGCGGCGACGGGACTCCCTCGAGTGCGAGCGCTCCCTGTGGTGGCGGGATCGTGATTGATTCGATCCCATCCCGCGTCTCTCTTCCTCGGCGCCTGGCCCTCTCTCTCGGTCGTCTTGACCGGCTCGGCGGCGCTCGTTTCGTGCTTCCAACTCCAGGTCTTGTACTAACCTCCGCAGCCGCTCAAGCTCTTCGTCCCTGACGTCGGGCTGCCTATGCCGGGAAGCATGGGACACCGTTCTCCCCGTTTGATACGACCCTTCTCCAAGTCCGGACCGCTCTTCCAGTTGCTCGTGAAACGGATCCTCGCGTCTCTTCTGCCTCTGTTCTCGCCAGGTGGAGCCCCTGGAAGACCCCGCCGAGCCACTCTCGGCGTTACCCCCAGACATCTTTCCTATATACGAGTCTTGGCGGAACCACTGCTTAGTAGGATTTCCCACAGACGGCACCAATTGTGCGCGCCAAAAACTGAAACCCGTTGGGCTGGGCCTCACTTGGGCTCACAACTTACTTGTATAGTGGGTTTGGATTTCCTACACTGGGTCGTTCTAAAACACCAAGGCTCAACTGAATCACTTTCCTCTCCTCGGGAGTCTGGACCACTTCCTTACTCTGTTTTCTCTCTGTTTACACTCTTCCTTCTCTCCATTCTCCAACCTTTGTCTCCTCAAAACTTCTTCTATTTATAGTTCACGAAGTAGTGGGGAGGTCATAATTATTTGCCAGTAAGTGCAACCGGCGGTCCAGTATAATCGATCGTAAGTGGGTGGTTAAGTGGGCCTGGGAAGCGGTGAGGGTGGCGTTGGAACTTGGTTCCCACTTCCAGGTCAGTTCCCGGCAGCGGTGCCTCTCCGAGGGACTGCCGGGTAGGTGCAGGCGGGTTGCTCCGCGAGCCGTGTGTTCATCACTGCTCGGTAAGGGGCTTGCCGAGAAATGACGTAAAGGCAAAGCTTGGGCCTGCAGCCTACGTGGCTCGGGGTGGGCCTCCAGGTCGAGGCGGACCGGCCTCATGGGCCATATACCCAGGCCAGGGCCCAAGGCCCACTATGGGTCATGGTGCGGGGGCCGTACAGACCCTAAATGAGATATTTTTTAATATTTAGTTAAAAATTTTGTATCACATTACAATATTTAAATGTTTCTCTCTTCTTAAGATACAAAATTATTATTTTAAGTTTTTGTATTTAAATTTTGCTAACATCTCAATATTCAATTGATATATAATCAGATAATATGGTTATTTTAATTAATCTAAACCAGCATTTTATCAACTTTAAGTTAAAAATAACTATTATTTATCTCAAAAAAATTATTGGGATGGGGTCTTTTTTTATTTAGTACAAGGCCTTAAGCTCATGTCCTCCTCAAAATATGTTTAAATTTGTTTGAATAATATGGGCAATAATAAAGTATTCTCGGGTTTTATGAGATAGCTTGTAATTGTGCTAAACTGAATCAAGCTGCCAGCTTGGCTTAGTTGGTAAAGTTCGGGTGCTTCATCTAACCCACCTAGGTTCGAGTCCCACTGCCAGCAGGAGTCCATTGGTAGGCATCGGCATGAGTTGGCTGAACCTGTCCAACTCTAGCGCTCTGCCCAGGAGCTAACGTAATCTAGCGAACCCTATTTTCCTTAAACAAAAAAAAAAAACTAAATCAAGCTGATTATTAAAATTCTAAGATCATTTAATTTTCTATCTTATATGGAACCCGAGTTAAGTTTGAGTTAAGATTTATTTAACTCTTTATTAAATGATGTAAACCATTATTGCTAGTCAAAAAGTAATGTAAAATAAAAACCTTTATAGCTGGTCAAAAAGTGATGTAAAAATTACTTAAAAAGCTTGTGAAAAGCAATGTAAAAAGAACTTTATAATGAATGGATCACAATATTCAACAAAAAGAAAAAAAAATGGTCACAAAGCAATATAATAAGAAGTTGTTTGTCTTCTTTTATGCACTAACGAAGGTTGTTTGTCCTACACGCGCGTGATCTGCAATCTGCTCCTAAAACGTCAAACGTCAGTACACCATGGCAAACTTGTTTGTCCCCTCCCTCTCTTAGAGTGCTTGGTGGGGCAAAGAATTGGTTGAAAATTTCCACAACTATACTGTTCTCCTTAAAAGTTGTGCCAGTCTACTCTCTTTCTCTCTTTGAATTAACACAACACAATGTTTCGCGGAGGACTGAGATTTTCTGACATTAACACTGTTTGGTGGCAAAAGAAGAGATTCGGGTTAGAAACTTTCACGTTACGTAGCATCATTCTGTTGTTTGCTCCTTAAAAGTTATGTACGTCTTCCCTACTCTGTCTCTCTCTCTCTTTGAAATTAGCACCATGTTTTTGGATGTTGAGATTGATACAATAATTGTTCCATTAGCTAAAGGAAAATTATTGTGCAGACTACTCCGAGCTCTCAAATAGGGTAGGCTCACACATTGAGAAGAAGGGTTGGGAATTTCTTACATGCACGTAAACCTCCAAAGTCGTGCTTGTTCTTTCTTTCCCTCTCTTTCAAGAAAAATTCTAGTAGACACATCCTAAATTTCACCGAAAATTTCATATACACGCTCTCACAATTTTGTGTTGTGAATTTGTGATGAGAGCCAAGAGGTTTAGTTCCAACGCATTACAAATATTGTGAAGAGGGAGTCAAATTTATAATTACTCTCTAAATTAACACTGTTTTTAAAGGAAGGAAAAAGAAGTGGAAAATGATTTTTAAAAAAAGGGGAAAAAAGAGATGAAAAGGAAAAAATATTCTTTGTGGTTTGAATGTAAAAATAAAAGGTAAATTACTTTTTTCATTCTAAATTATAGTAAGAGAGAGTAAATAATAAAAGATAAATAAAGGAAAATGAAGGGAAAAATAGATAGTGATATTAAAGTAAAGGGTAGTAAGAAAATGAAAAGGTAAGGAAAGAAAAAAGGTTGAAGAAAGTGTAAATATTTAAAAAATAAGTGAATATCAAAAAAAAATTATAGGAAAATTAAAAATAAAAAAGAAATATATATAGGTGTTAAAACCAACAAAGATGAATATGTAAAGTCAATAATCTATTTATATATATTTTTTGTAAAAAAAGAATGGAATAAAAAAAAAACAATAATTATCTGACAAATGATATGGCGATGAGGTGGCGCAGCAAGAGCTCAACAGCAATAAATACTACGCTTTAACTTTTAGTAATATATACATATAGATATAAATTAGTATGTGAACTTTTTTTTTTTTACTCAATTATTAACTCACAAGATGGGGCTTTTTTTTTTTTTTTTTTGGTTTGGGCCTTAAAGTCATTACTATAGGGCTTTTTTATTTGGATTGGACATTATTACTATAGGGCTTTTCACTGTGGACTAGACCCTTGGACCTTACAACGCAAACCTTGTGCTCTCCCTCCTATATTCTCTTTTTCATGTTTTCATAAAATCTAACTAGATCAAACTCTCATCGAATCTTACCTTTTCAACTGAGTTGGCTCCGATCTGGGTTGAGAATATATATATAATCTATAAATAGATCGTCCAGTTCGATTCCTTGTTGGAATAAACAAAAGCAGAATAATTTTTTGAACCGACTGGTGTAGCAGCGTAGAAAACCCAAGCCTCTACCGACCACCGCCTTATTCATTGTCAACAGCCTCGTCTAACCGTTCGATTGACTCGGTAGAGGTCAGCTTTCATTGGTCATGGGCGGTAGCAAGATAATGCCAAACCAGCATATACGAAACTACGACATTATGCTTAACACGTTAAGAGACTTTAATATCTTACAAGCACTAGTATAGAAATGTCTTGAATGCTTTGCCCTCCATGACAGTCTCAAACAGGAAAATAAAGAACACAAAAAAGGGAAGAAAGCTTTCTAGGAAAAAAAAAAAAACTTCAGATATTTAGCTCATTTATTGTGATTCATGTTTAACACATTTATTCTCTCTTTTTTTTCTTTTTTCTTTTTTGATAAACTTCAATAGCATTAAACGTCAAAAGAAACAAAGGGTGGGTAATCCGCCTTACAAACAAATTCAACTGGCGGAATATTACCAGAACTGAAAGAAAAGGACCGAAGGGAGGTTAAAGCAAATTTAGCAACCTCATGAGCTGCTGCATTACATAACCTCCTAACCCAACAAAACTTAACAAAATGAAAACAAGCAGAAAGATGAAAGATGTTGCTGATATAGGTACTGATACTCCAGTCCGCGGTGGAAGTAGGTGAAGATTGGGGTCAAGACAGGCCTCAGCGTCTCCTTCAAAGATCACTTGAAGCCACTGCTCTCGGCTAGCTAGCTCAATTGCCCAAAGGAGGGCAGCAGCTTCAGCTTGGAGAAAAAAGCCATTTATTCTCATATACAAAGCCAGCATATAGTTATAACACAGCACTTGCAGATTTTCATGATGAATAACCACTACTTGAATTGAGAAGACAGATAGCCAGGACGCCCTCGACAATAGCTAATATTTAGCACGTGAACATGCCCATATATATTGTCCGCTAATATTTGATAGCCACTATGGGGCTTGATACTATGTGGCTATCTTGGTCAATCCATTTGAGAAAACCAAATACCGTTGGAATTGGATATTCTCTATCAAGCTTATCAAGCACAACACTCACAACAAAACTTCGATTTTGATGTTTGCGGGTGAAGGTAACTGATGATGCTAGGATCGTCAGTAGAGATGTTCGTCCAGAGTGATATCGTCAGCCTTCGCTCCAGATCCTGCAAAGAATATCCCCAGATACAAATGAATGTGGTCACTGGTGTGGCGCCAGCCACAAAGTCTCCGATGCCAAAGTTAGGAAAGGTCCTCTTGTATCAAGAAAGAATAAAATATCTTTTAATAATGAAATTTCTAGTGAGTGTTTCTTGTACCTTTTCCGGATCCCGTTTGGGGATATATATAGGTTGTTTTCAGTACCCTTCTGCCCGTTGGTTCTGCCATAATGAGGGTGTAATTCCTTGACTTCGTAACGCCCGTGCAGGGTAGTAATTTTGACAGATACTTCTTCAACGGTATTGGTATTTATTGTTCATTTTGTAACGGATGGTCGTGACAGGTGTATGGACGGCTAACTTGTAGGTTCGGGCAATCACTCTCGTTCTTATTAGTCGTCCACAAGCAAGGTATGGACGGTCATATATTTTTTGGATCTATCAGCTGCCCCCTTATTCCGAGATCGTCCATAAGTCGGACGGTCCTAGGAATACGAAAGGGTTTTTTTATTTTTTATTTTTTTATTTTTTTGGGAAGTGCTCTCCGCATTAATTGCCTTCTGGCGGCGTGGCGTGCGTCGTGGCCACGTGTCTAGTTCTGACTGGTGGGGGAAACATCGTTTCCGGTGAATGTCTTTTCGGTTTCCCGCGGTTTTCCAAAGCATGCCTTTTAGCTTGACCTTTCTCTTTCCTTTCATTTCCTTCGTTTCATATTTCTTTGGTTTTTCTGGGTTTCTTCCTTTTTTGTCTTCTCTGCGTTTGATTCTGAGTCTTGCTGCCGTGGCTGCCTTGCCTTTTTTACCTCCGATTTTCTTCCTTCTCTTCAGGTGCGTATCCCTTCTTTTCTGCTCCTTTCCCCTTTTTTCTGCTTTGTATTTGCTTAGTTTCCTTTTTCGTTATGTGTGTATCCCTCCTTTAATGGTGGACTACACAGCATTTCAGCAAATTTGTCCCTCTATTACTTTTCTTTTTGCGCGTCTGGGAGGTTTTTTAGAGTTTTCCGGCGACCGGTGTCTATACCTTGGTGATTTTGTGGCTGGGGGGGGGGGGGGGTGGTTTAGACTTAGCGTTGAGTGAACTGCACCCATTGTTGCAGCAGTCTTTTTTTTGGTTTAAATCTGTTCGCGGGGTCTTTGAGAGGGAAAAAATGGGTTCCGCGGTGAGGTCGAGTGATCCTGAAGAGAGTTCCTCTTCTGGCGCGGCCGTGGACGAGGCTGTGCTAGACACAGCTACCTCTGCGCTTCCTTCGTCCAATCTTCCTTTGTCAAATCTTCCTTCGTCTTCCGCTGTTGTTCCTCGTCCATTCCACGCTCTTAAGGAAAGATGCAATTTGAAGGTCGATGTTTTTAGTAGGTTCAGGGATAGGTTTCAATTCCCAGCGGAAACTAGGGTTCGTCTCCCCAGGAAGGGTGAAAAAGCTTGTGCCTTCGCCCACGGAGAAGTTTTCTTTTATGAGGCGGCCTTCCTGTGTGGTCTAAGGTTTCCCGTCCATCCATTTATCATGGAGCTTCTTGATCACCTGCGGATTGCTCCTGGGCAACTTATGCCCAATTCTTGGAGAATTGTCATAAGCTGTATGGTGATCTGGACGACTATAGCAGATGGAGAGATGATCACGGTGAACGAGCTTACCAATCTCTATCGTCTAAAAGAGTCTAGGGAATTCGGGTATTATGAGCTTGTCCCCTGGGAGAGGAGGTCACGTTTGGTAGCTGATCTCCCTTCGTCCTTCCGTTACTGGAAGTCAAGATATTTTTTTGTGTCCGGAGATGGTTGGGAGACCTTGTCAGATGACGTTTGGGGAAATGTCCCCAGGCTGCTGCGTCGGTGGGAGATCCCTGGTCTTGGTGCGTTTGTCTTTTTATGCTCCCCTTTTTTTTATCATCGTTAGTTTCTTTTTGATCGTCTATGTAATCTTGAGTTACCTTTTTGCTGTGCAGTGAAGGAGCGTCCTGGTCTTGACAGCCGATTTGAAGCGAGAGTTCAGGAAGCGATCAAATATTCAAGGACGATCGAAGATTTCAACGAACTTATCGATCCACGTACTTTGGCTCGTCACTGTTTGGGACCTGATCCTTCACTCTACGTCCTTCAAGTTCTTGATCGGGAGCAGAAAAAACGTGAGTAGATGTGTATGATATGTATGTGTATATGTATATATATTTTTAACTTTCCTTAGCTTTCTTCTCCAGAAATGACGAGCAAATTCAACAAAGATCTGTATGCGAAAATCAGGGGGAAGAAGAACGAACCCCTTTCAAGCATTGGTCAAAAAACTTTGAAGTTTACTGACAGAGAGAAAGACAAGGAGAAAGAGAAAGAGACGGTGGAGAGGGGGTCGTCTACCCCTACTCAGGACGAGGCAAGGACAGCTTCTCCTGCAGTTTCAATTGAAGAGGTCCCTGGACCAAAAAGGCGAAAGATATCGCACAAAGGTAAAGAGAAGGTGGGTTTCAATATTTGGGACGATGCGGAGGCTGCCGTAGCCCGGGCCAATGATTTTTTAACTCCTGAAGAGAGAAAGGAGATTTCTCTCGTACCTTCTCATGTGAACCAGCACGTTCATAAACTCGTGCAGGTATGTTCTTTTTACCTTACCATCATATTATCGTCATCTTATTGTTTTCTCAGAAAACTCATAAGCTAATATTTTTAGGTGTTGGGGGAAACGATGCACCTTACTTCACAATTCTTGGCGAGTGAGGAGAAAGCTGTTATGGCCACTTCGAAGGTGGAAGCCTTAGAGGCTGAGGCTTCGGGCTTGAGGAAGGATCTGATTGCGGCGATGGACGCCCATAATACTTCCAAGGAGCAAATCAAAGTCCTGACCGAGCAACTTGAAGCTGAAAAGGCGAAGGTGAAGCAGAAGGACGATCTACTTGCATCCGCGGGTCAAAGGATGAAAGCTGCTGTAGCCAAGGCCGTCCTTGCCTTCCAGTCGACGGATGAGTACAACACTGTGCTGTTCCAGTGGTACTTCAAGGGGTTTGAGCTGTTAAGAAGATACATGATCAAACATGGGCAAGGAGTCAATCTGGACGACCTGGACTTTGAAGCTGTGGATAAAGAGATAGAGGCGGACGAGGCTGCTCTGGCAGCTCAAGCTTCCAGAGCTTCGAGTGAGGACCCTCCAGCAACTGACGAGGGTGATGGCCATGCTCCTCCAGCATAATCACTTAGTGCCTGTTTTTTTTCTTTCGTTTTGTTTTTTTGAACAAACACTATTTCAAGTCCCCGTATGTTTTGGGGTTTTTCCTTGAACAACTTGCATTTTTGTGCATATATATATATGAGTTCTGTTTGTTGTTGTTTCTTATGCTTATTTTCATCGTTTCTCCCCTTCAGCCTTAGAAGAATTTGAGTTGAAATTACTTCTTCGTTTCTTGAAGTATTCATTCTTTTCGTCCGTCTATGGACTTAGATGATTTTTGTTGGAATGTTCTCGGTCGATTAAAGGATTTCCTCGTCATTTTGATCTGGACAATGAGCATTCCTTGCGGGAATCTCATCATCTTTTCGATCTAGACGATGGTAGCTCCTTCAAGGCTTTTTAGGACCTGCTAGATATGGACGATGCTTATCCTTTCGCAGGGTTTTATTGTCTCTTTAGATCTAAACGACGTAAACTCTTGTAGTGAGTTTTATGGCCTTTTCGGTCTGGACGATGTACATCCTTTCGTAGGATTTAATCGTCTTTTCGACCTGGGCTATCAGCCGTTTTAAATTTTGAGAAGGCAATTTAGAACACGGGGAGTGCTGAATAACCACTTATGGAGCCCTGAATGATTACTTATATAATCTTGCATAAATACATAACTTGTGGTAGACAACATAAAATTAATTTGAATAAACAGAAAGCATGGAATCTAGTTTTGTTAACTGCTTACAATTAGGCCATGGGTTCTTTCTCGTAATACCTCTTTAGGTGCTCGACATTCCATGGACGAGGTAACTTATTTCCTTCTTGGTCTTCTAAATGATAGCTTCCTTGTCGTGAATAATGGACGACTTTGTAGGGTCCTTCCCAGGTTGGGCCTAGTTTGCCTTGTGCAGGGTCTTTTGTCGCAGGAGTTACTTTCCTGAGAACGGGGTCACCGATGTTGAATGTTTTTAGCTTCACTCTTTGATTGTAGTATCCTGCCATCTTTTGCTGGTATTTGGCCATTCTCTGTGAGGCTTGATCTCTCACTTCGTCCACGCAGTCCAGGTTCAATCTTAGCTGGTCGTTGTTTTGTTCTTCGTCAAAAAAGTTTCTCCTGATGCTAGTGAGCCCCACTTCGACGGGAATAACTGCTTCCGTGCCATAGGTTAGGTTGAAGGGGGTTTCTCCTGTTGGTGTTCTTGCCGTCGTCCTGTAAGCCCATAGGACGCCTGGTAGTTCCTCGGGCCACGCTCCCTTTGCCCCCCACTAACCGAGACTTGATTATCTTGAGCAAGGTTCGGTTCATTACTTCCGTCTGTCCGTTGGCCTGAGGATGTCCTGGTGAAGAATACTTGTTTCTGATGCCTAAGCCTGAGCAGAATGATCTGAACCCTTGGCAATCGAACTGACGACCATTGTCGGATATGATCGTCCGAGGAATCCCGAACCTGCAAACAATATTTTTCCACACAAAATTTTGTACCTTAGCTTCTGTGATCGTTGCAAGTGCCTCTGCTTCGACCCATTTCGTGAAATAATCAATCGCGACGAGCAAGAACTTCATTTGTCTTTTTCCCTGTGGCAGGGGACCGACGATATCGATTCCCCATTGTGTGAATGGCCAGGGAGAGGAAATGCTCGTCATTATCTCACCTGGGACTCGTTGAACGTTCCCATATCTTTGACAGCTGTCACAACACTTTTTTACAAAGTCGGCCGCGTCTTGCTGCATTGTGGGCCAGAAATACCTGCCTTCATGATCTTTCTGACGATGACTTTGACCCATATTGATCTCCACAGATTCCTCCGTGAACCTCCTCAAGGACATACCTGGCTTCTTCGTCTCTACACATCTTAAATACGGATAAAGAGAAACCTCTTCTAAATAGTTGATCATTCAAGATAGTGAACCGGGCAGCTCTTCTACGGACCTTCCTGGCCTCCTCAGTGTCTGATGGCAGTTGCCCGTCTTTAAGAAAAGCAAGGATCGGGCTCGTCCATCCCTGGTGTGTATGCACAAGAAGGCTTGCAAACTCTTTAATGCTTGGGAGACTTGTTCTTCTAGTCTCCAGTCATAATTCATGTCCTGAAGATCTGCTGATGCGCTGCGGGCTACTTCGTCGGCTTCTGTATTCTGTTCCCGTGGAACCAGTAAGAACTCCACCTGATTGAAATTGCTTACCAGCTGGTTCGTTAACTTCCGTGAACCTCCTCAAGGACATACCTGGCTTCTTCGTCTTCTACACATCTTAAATACGGTTAAGAGAAACCTCTTCTAAATAGTTGATCATTCAAGATAGTGAACCGGGCAGCTCTTCTACGGACCTTCCTGGCCTCCTCAGTGTCTGATGGCAGTTGCCCGTCTTTAAGAAAAGCAAGGATCGGGCTCGTCCATCCCTGGTGTGTATGCACAGAGAAGGCTTGCAACTCTTTAATGCTTGGGAGACTTTGTTCTTCTCTAGTCTCCAGTCATAATTCTTGTCCTGAAGATCTGCTGATGCGCTGCGGGCTACTTCGTCGGCTTCTGTATTCTGTTCCCGTGGAACCTGTAAGAACTCCACCTGATTGAAATTGCTTACCAGCTGGTTTGTTAACTTTAGATATTTTTGCATCCTCGTCTCTTTTGCTTCGAAATCCCCCTGACTTGCCCTATGACGAGCTGTGAATCACTTTTGACCACAATTTTTCAGCTCCCAATGCCTGAGCTAGTCGGAGACCTGTTAGCAGAGCTTCATATTCTGCCTCGTTATTTGTTATGGGGAACTTCAGCTGGACCCCGTATTTGAGGACATCGTCCTGGGGAGAGACAATAACAACGCCTGCTCCTCCCCCTTTCTGTGTAGACGATCCATCTGTGTTGATCGTCCAGATATCTTCCCGCGCTTCGTCCTGCCGTTGGTAGTGAATTCTGCTATAAAATCTGCCAAGGCCTGAGCTTTTATGGCTGTTCTCGATCGGTATTCAATATCGAACTGGCTAAGTTCGATCGCCCACTGTACCATTCGTCCAGCTGCCTCGGGTTTGTTCATCGCCTTCTTGATTGGCTGATCCGTCATTACCTTTATCGGGTTAGCCTGGAAGTATGGGCGTAGCTTCCTGGAGGCCATTATTAGGGCGAAAGTAATCTTTTCGATCCGGGGATATCGAGCCTCTGCCCCCTGGAAGGCTTGGCTGACATAATACACAGGGAGTTGTACCTTGTCCTCCTCCCTGATTAAGGCTGCACTTACTGCCGTGACAGACACTGCCAAGTATAAGAACAGATCTTCTCCTTCCTTGGATGGACTTAAGAACGGGGGATTGCTCAAGTACCGTTTCAACTCTTGGAATGCCGTCTCGCACTCCTCCGTCCAGGCAAAAACCTTCTTCAGGGTCTTAAAGAATGGAAGACACTTGTCCGTTGCTCTCGAGACGAACCTGTTGAGTGCCGCTACTCTTCCTGTGAGTGATTGTACTTCTTTGGTCATCCTTGGTGAGGACATTTCAAGGATGGCTTTTACTTTTTCTGGATTTGCTTCAATTCCCCTTCGTGAAACCACAAACCCGAGGAACTTCCCTGAAAATACTCCGAAAGCACACTTGGAGGGGTTTAGCTTCATGCTGTGCTGCCTGAGCGTATTGAATGTCTCCTTAAGATCGTTCATATGATCCTCTTCTTCTTTGCTCTTGACGAGCATATCGTCGACGTACACTTCCACATTTCTCCCAATCTGCTTGTTGAACATTTGATTTACCAATCTCTGGTATGTGGCTCCTGCGTTCTTTAGACCGAAGGGCATGACCCTATAGCAATAGAGCCCTTGGCTAGTGATGAATGCAGTTTTTTCCTGATCTTCTTCCGCCATTTGTATCTGGTTATACCCCGAGAATGCGTCCATGAAAGTGAGAAGTTTGTGCCCGGCAGTAGAGTCTACTAGTTGGTCGATTCTGGGTAAGGGGAAGCTGTCCTTCAGGCAGGCTTGGTTTAGATCTGTGAAGTCAACGCACATTCTCCATTTCCCATTTGCCTTCTTGACCATGACGACATTGGCCAACCACTCCGGATAATAAACTTCTCGAATAAAGTTTGCATCAAGTAGTTTTCTCACTTCGTCCATCACCGCTTTGTTTCGTTCAGGGGCGAAAACCTTCTTTTTTGCTGGACGGGCTTCTTTTCCGGATCTACGTTTAGGCGGTGTTGGATGATGCTGCTGGGATCCCTGGCATATCTTCGTGGCTCCAGGCAAATACATCGAGATTGTTCAGGAAAGTAATGATTTCTGCCCTCGTCCTCGGGTTTAGGTCCGTTCCTACCTGAGTCGTCTTTATCGGATCCCCTTCGACCAGTTCTACTGTTTGTAGCTTCTCCACGATCTCAGGTGTTTTATCCTCGATCACCCACGTATGGTTTTCTTTCGAGGCTAGGACGGCCTGGTAGCACTCTCTTGCCAATACCTGATCTCCCCTTATTTCTCCGACTCCCTGTTCTGTTGGAAACTTTACCTTCAGGCAGTACGTGGAAGTGGCAGCTTTCCAACGGTTAAGGGTTGGTCGTCCTATGATAACATTGTAAGATGATGGTGAGTCTACAACCAGAAAATTGTGTTTGTTGGTTACCTGGAGGGGGTATGAGCTAGCTGTGACCATCAACGTCACTATCCCGCGGGGGTACACCTTGTCTCTGCTGAAGCTGACGAGGG